>CAHIKZ030002669.1:0-7500 GCA_903632075.3 Acanthosepion pharaonis
GTGGGTGTTACTGACCAGGAAGTTACGAAAAATGTTTGTGGTCATCTGGTCAAATCTTGAGAAGCGGGTCGGGTAAGAGAATTGAGAAATGACCCAACTGAAGCAAATACCCTCCGCTGATAGACAAAACTGGAAAAGTCGTGTTTTATTCGTCACTGAAATATGAGAACTGTAGTATATATGGATATAGTCATACATATGTATGCATTTAAAAACTCAGCTTTCTTTCTATTTGATAAATTATGGGTGGGTCAGGAAAAAAAAAACGTAAAACGAAGATTACCCGACCTTATATGATTTGACTTTTCTTTTCGTTCGAATTGACGCTCGTTGCAAATTCTTGGTGACGACACACACACACGCGGGCGCGCACGCACACTTATGAAGACATCAATAAGTCTGTAGCTGCATGAAAAGCCTTTTATATAAAATCTGGCATTTTTTTTTAATAGTTCAGCATAATTTCTTCTCTTGTGATTCCACATAACAAATCCATTACTTTGTTTTTGACCACAAGCATTAAATATTAAATTTCAACTAATTACTCTGCCAGGTTGTAGACATTATTATATGTTAAACAATTATATATACACCTATTCAGATACGCTCTCTCTCTCTCATAATATATATATATATATATATATATATATATATATATATATATATATAGTATTCTGTTGGTATAATCCGGTCGAGTTCTATTAACACAACATAGAACTTGAAATATGTTAAAACTTTCTCACAAGTGCGCTCAATGTCTATTTTCTTTACAATTAGAATTAAGATACCTTTAGTTAAGGACCATTACTAAACAATATACTACAAACTGATACCAGAAACAGTTTGAAAAATCCTGCGAATTTTAAAATTAAAATTCGTAGGTGAAAATGCTCATTAACTAAAGGTATCTTAATTCCAATTGTAAAGAAATTTTTTTATATATATATATTGTGTGTGTATGTATATATAATACAAATATAAAATTTATCACTTAGCTGATCGATATTATATTCAGCACCCAGACTCCAGAGTTTCGTAGACGAACCTTTGTGAAGTCGTTCCACTCGTCAGGAGATACCAGCGATTGTCTGTCTGCCGATTTTCTTTCTTCCGTTATTTTTATATTAAAATTATTTATACACTTTTTATTAGTGGTGTAAGGCTGATTTTTTTCCTCTCTCTGTCTAGGTATAGAATGTATATATATATATATATATATATATATATATATATATATATATATATATATGCAACAGATTCTGCCGTTGTCGGATCATTGAGTCAATGCGAACGATCCTTTCTTTAGCTGCATTTTAAGGGCTTCTCCAGGGCTACCTACGGTTTGTTTTTTAATTCAGTTATCTTTCTCCTAGACGGGTTACCACCCAAGGCTATAAAACCCAGTCTTTCCTATTATTTAACCAAAGTTGGGTGGGGAGAGAGAAGGATTCATAGCATTTACAATGGTATTAGCAAGTGAATGTAATGAACTCAGTTGGAATCCTAACAGTGCTCCGCAGTCTGTGCTTCCTTCTTTTGTGTATATATATATATATATATATATATATATATATATATAGCGCAGAAATACCATTGGGATATGTGTATGTATCGATCGATTCTCCCTCTTAACTATAGGTTTTTCTTTAGCCTTGTTAGGCAACAGGTCTAGTAAAAGGATAACTGACTTCAAACCCTCTTTTCATGCTTCGCGAGACACTGTGCAGCAGTTCTGTGTTCGGTTCTTCTGAAAAGTGTCTGGTGTTACACAATCCTTCACCACTATAATTAATCTTATGTGCGAGTAGTCTGGCGATTCATTTGGAAGAAGTGAGTTGCTAGGCCTTCGAACCTAGCAGTCGATGTGAGTGTCCTGACAGGCAGGCACACACACACACACACTCACTCCATCCATGTCTATATCGAGTAAAAATATATAATACCGTTTAATACGAGGGACGTTTGGAAGTTGATTTCTTTGACTAAGAAATTCTGATGTTTACCCGCACACACTGGCACACGTGCGTTGGTGGTTATAATATAAAGGTTCTGGTCGCCTGACGATCGCGGGAACGTGAAACTTAAGTAGCGGTCCGGACTTTGTCCTTTTTCAGGTGTGACACTGTGAAGCGTTTTTGCTGTTCTGATAAACTAAACAAAGACCACTGTTGATTACTGTTTCGATAGGGGGAGGGGGTCAGTCTATTCGTCGTTTTGCTTATTTTTTTTTTTTAGTTTGTTTATTTTCTCGTTCTTGTAGAGGTTCTCTTGATTTATATTAGTAATTTATTTATTTTCATGAAATCATTTTTGGATTTTACTTTTGGTCACCCAGCAGGCATTCTTTTGGTTGTACCAACACTTTAAATTTTTGTAAAACACACACACACACATATTATATTATATATATATATATATATGTATTATATAATATATGTGTGTGTGTGTGTGTCTCTGAAAACGTGTTCGGTCACGATTGACTTTCAGTAACATAGGTTTGCTTCGGGGTGGGGGAATGATGCACAGGGTGCGATGGGTAAACTGTTGCCATTTTATATTTTTAATTTCGCGCATGCGCGTTGTTTTTGATTTTGTCAACTTCACAGTATAATAAGGCCAGTTGCTTACCGTCCGTGAGAAAAACCGCACCACGACGCAATTCACTCTGCCGGTAATTTGGAAGCATCATGCAGTACTGCTTGGCATTCGCGCCGGAATCTATAATGCGAACATACCAGTGTATTTGGATGTTAATTTGAGAACAGCGCAGAAGATTCAGAAAGATTTATACGAGTCTAATGGTGATTACGAAGGTGTTTGGAATGGTAATGTGATGGCGATGTTATGCTACCATTTGTCTTCCCACAGGGCCTCGGACTCAACACGAAGGCCTACATTAAGTGCCTTGAGAAGGTAGTGCTGCCCTGGGCCAGGGAGTAGTTACTAGATGACCCTATATTAGCAACAGGACTCTGCACCATGCTACACAAGCAGGATAATCCAGTCATGGCCCTCAGAGAATTTCTGCGACCGCATCACCCCTTACATCTGGGCACCTAACTCCCCAGACTGTGACCACCTTGATTCAAATGTGTGGGGCACATTTGAGGGAGAGACCAACAAAACCCCTGTTAACACCAAAGATGAACTGAAGACAAGGATTATGGCAGCACTCGCCAATTAAAACAAGGAGACCGTCCAGAAGAGATGCAGGAGATTCCGAAATCGACTGGAGGCCGTGGTTACAGCCAAATAGAATTTCATTGAATAAATTTAATCTTTAGTATATCAAGATATTTTTGTGTAATTTCGGTAAAAATATCTGATAAAATGAGATCAATATTATATTCATTTATCCATCGTATATATATATATATATATATATATATATATATATATATATGTGTGTGTGTATGTAAGGAGAAATTTCTTGTGGTACGTTTCATTTAGGACTTCCACAGACTAAATGCGTTAGGGTGGTGTGACTACACACGCGCACGAAAGAGAGATAATAGAAATTTAATTCTTTTTATTATCTATCCAAGTAATATTCAATTATATACGCACATATTTTTATTTCCAGCATTGTATGCTAGAACTATTTAATCTCAAAACTGCAGGCAACAATACGCAGATAACGGTGCGCGCGCACACACACCTCTACACACACGCACGCTTTTGCTTCTACGGCTATTGAAGATTCTTCAGTCTTACACACAGACACAGTAATACAATTGCGATAGAAATATGTTTTCAAAGTTGCTTAATATAGTCGGGGCATTTGTACAGATGCGTGTGTGACGATGGTAAAACGAAGAGATGGGGGTGTAGAAAGGGGAACAAAATGATCTCCGTGGGTCACTTATTACGATTAAGTCTTCGTAAACTTCAATTTAAAATTTAATCCCAATGTTTTAATCTCTGTGTAAGAACAAAATGTCAGTATCGTGAGATTACTTTTTTAAAATTTTTATGCGATGAAGCATTTGTTGGGCATTGTTATGATTATGGAATTTACATCAGCTGCTTTCAGAAAGCCGTAGATTGACGGTCTTTAATTTGTGATGAAAAGCAACTAAGATACGAAAGAAATGGCCATTATTTACATTATTAGGACAATTGTCCTCATCTTTGTCGCCATATTTATTACAAGGTTTCAGCCATTGTACGCTCCGGCCATCTTCAGTATATGTCTATATTTCTGAGATGAGGTATTATGTGCACTATTTACATTATTCAGACTATTGTCCTCATCTTTGTCGCCATATTTATTACAACGTCTCGGCCGTTGTACGCCCCGGCCTGGTTGGAATGTCGAACTGATCCCTTTATTTCACTCACTGGACACATGGCACAGTGGATAAAGGCGTCAGTTAGATCCAGTGATAGAACCCAAAGAGGGTGAGTTCGATAGAGAACTTTCAGAGGGAAATTAACAGGAGATAACTGACATCCATTAAACATGACACGTGGAACTAAAACGGTCTATCCAAATGAACGAAATAAAGGATTCAGTTCAGTTCGACATTCCAACAAACTGAAGAAGCGTACAAAGGCCGAAAACGTTGTAATAAATATGGCGACAAAGATGGTGCGCAGGTTCAAACTTTAAGATTTCTCGAGTTCGCAAGCCAGTCGACGGACACACATTTTTCAAGAAACGTTTACTCAAATATGGGTATCCACTAAAAATATTTGAACAATAATTTATATTTTAATGAAAAAAAAAGTTTTGAACTAATATATATATATATTAGTTCAAAACTTCTTCTTTTTTTTTTTTTTTATCTGATACCCAGATCTGAGTAAACATTCCGTTTATTTTTTTTAAACAGAATATTATTTCTGACAACCGGGCTAAGCATTCGATAAATTTTATTTGAACTATCGGGGGGGTCATTTCTTCCTTTTTCTTGAATATTCAGGCCGGTAGACGTTAATAAAATATTGTTTAAAAAAAAATTATATATATATGGAACGTTATTTGGTTATTAAAGATGACACGACTGATATATTCTCTGCATAATCTCGTTCTGCAGCTTTCCGGCAGCATTGGCCTCTGATCGGAAGTTTCTGAGGAACGTGGAACCAATTCATTATTTCTGTTGTTCCCAGGCCCATCCTGAGCCGGGTGTGGTAAGACCTGTTAGGGTCCCAGTTAAGGGTAAATAATGAACTCCCAAACTAAGATCAGAAAACTATGAAAGTATAAAATTACATTTTATAGTAAAAAATAATCCAGCAATAGATTTTACTAGATAAAAAAAAAATACCAAAGCACCCAAGAAAATTAAATCTCGGCATTAAATGACCCATAAAGAGTTGATATGCTATTAAACAAACCAAACCAATCAACACCATCGTGTGTGTGTGTGTATATATATATATATATATATATATATATATATATATAGTGTAACCCGGATGTAAGAGAGTTGTCGGGACAGGAGAAGAAGTCTCTTATATCCGGGTTTGGTCTATTTTGTTTAGGTAAGTATGGGAACACTTTGGGACCAGAGAAAATCTCTCTCATATCCGTGTTTATATATATATATATATATATATATATATATATATCATACTTTCTTAATGCAATTTTAGAGTTCTTGTAGAGGAGTGGTGTTTTAAATGGACTTATATATATGTGTGTATGGATGTGTGTGTTAAATCAACTCATCTTCCTCAAAGTTTACGAAAAGCATATTTATTTTTGATAGATGCTTTAACACAGTTGTGTTGACAGATTTGTCAATATTGACGATTTTATAGATTTTCGTGATAATCAGAAAAAACTATTACTATCCTTTTAAATTTTTCTTTTAATTATTTATTTATTTTTTGCTTATTGGAAATATTAAATTTAATACATTACTTTGGAATTGAAACTACAATTAAACTTTCCAGAAACATTTTTCATTTATTTAAATTTGTTTGAAATCTCTTGGGATCGCTTTTCCTTATTGGTGGGTTGGAGAAGTCTATGCATGCATGTTGTATTTCATATTAGATATGCGGGTATATAGCTTAGGCACACCCTCAATGTGAAAAAGTGGGTAATGAGATATATTTATCGAATTTACGGTTACAGAACGCTTCAACATTTGAAGTTTTGCTTTAGTTCCAAAAAATAATTTTAACAAATATTTTGATTTTCGAGTAATTTTTATATTACATTTTTTTTTTTTTTAATATCAGTATTTTTAATGTCTGTTTTATTTTTTAATTATCGAATTCCGTCTTTAATTTACTTTTAAAAATAAATAAACACGAATCGATGTTTCATCCTTAAATGGGCTTTGGCTTTTTTTTTTTCCAAAGTTAGTTTGTTTTTTATTATCAGTTCATCCCCAAGCAAGGCGATAATGCCACTAAGACGCAAGAGAGTGAAAGGAAATAAGATTTTAGAAGTTTGATTTGAGTAAATGTTTTGACAAATACTTTTCTATTTTTGCGGGGCGGTAGAAAATTAGCTAAATGAAAATAAGGTAATCCTGCAGTTGAGTGGCGTAAAATGAAAAACAAAAAAACTACCGAAAATGACTGAAAAGACATGAATAAATTTGCATTTACATCAAAGATAAAACGAATGAAACTTTCTGTCCTTATGATAATTTTCTGAGACAGACGATAGAAGTATGTGACGAAATGCCATAGTCTTTTTCTTTCTTTTTTTTTTTTTTACCAAATAAATTCGAAAAATTAAAGTGAATATTAAAAGTATTGATTCAGATTCACTAAAAATAAACAAACTTTAAAAAAAACCTTTTAAGCAAATGTCTTTTTGAGGTTAAATTTTTTTTTATTTGAAATATGATAGCCCAAAAGTTAGTCAGTAAAAAATTGTTTTATTTAAAAAATATATTATATTATATATATATATATATATATATATATATATAAGAAAAAAATACAGGAAAAACAAAAAAAATGCTTATATACAAATATGCTGTTTTAATTTGTATATAAGGATTTTTGTTTGTTTTTCCGTATATATTTTTCTTCATACTGTCGGATCTATATCCATATATTTGCTTTTATATATATATATATATATATATATACACACAAAAAGTCAAAATCAAAATACTTTGCGCTCAGTTCGATTAGCTACTGTATTTGACGTCATATAAGGTGCACTTTCTTTATTTTTTAGTAAAATTATCTTTTAAAATTCCCCTACTTTTACTAATTTTTGTCTTAGTTTGCACTGATGAAATTGAGGTGCGTCTTATCCGCCGTCAAATACGGTAATGGAGCCCCATACAAAAAAAAAAAAACGAAAAAAACATCTCTTAAAAATCCAGTACCTATCACAGACATTGGTTTTAAAGGAAAAATAGTAAATTTAAGGATTAAATAACTAGATTTTTTATATATATATATATATATATATATAAAAATTGCTTAAAATTTAACAAAAATACGTCTCTCCGGCAAGGTAAGTCCTCGCTTGTCAACAAGGGTAAAAAATAGTTGCCTGCGTTTTGACTTTTGTCATAC
>CAHIKZ030002669.1:10000-20000 GCA_903632075.3 Acanthosepion pharaonis
AGTCTCTTTCTCTCTCTGTCAATAAAAGGCGGCAAGTCTCTTTCTCTCTCTGTCAATAAAAGGCGGCAAGTCTCTTTCTCTCTCTGTCAATAAAAGGCGGCAAGTCTCTTTCTCTCTCTGTCAATAAAAGGCTTCTCTTTCTTCTCTCTGTCAATAAAAGGCGGCAACAATCTCTCTCTCAATAAAAGGCGGCAAGTCTCTCTCTCTGTCAATAAAAGGCGGCAAGTCTCTCTCTTTCTCTCTGTCAATAAAGGCGGCAAGTCTTAAAAGGCTCATATTCTCTGTCAATAAAAGGCGGCAAGTCTCTCTCAATCCAAAAAGGCGGCAAGTCTCTCTCTCAATAAAAGTTTACTGGCAGTCTCATTTCTCTCTCTCAATAAAAGGCGATAAGTTTCTCTCTTTCAATAAAGTATGGCAAGTCTTTATCTCTCTTTTTTCTCTTAATAAAAGGCGTAAGTCTCTCTCTCTCTCTCAATAAAAGGCGGCATTTCTCCAATACGCTGCAAGTCTCTCTCTCAATAAAAAGGCGGCAAGTCTTTCTCTCTCTTTCCAATAAAAGGCAAGTCTCTCTCTCTGTCAATAAAAGGCGGCAAGTCTCTCTCTCTCTCTCAATAAAAGGCGGAAAGTCTCTCTCTCTCTCTCTCTCAATAAAAAGGCGGCAAGTCTCTTTCTCTCAATAAAAGGCGGCAGTCTCTCTCTCTGTCAATAAAAGGCGGCAAGTCTCTCTCTCTTTGTCAATAAAAGGCAATCTTCTCTCTGTCAATAAAAGGCGGCAAGTCTCTCTCTCTCTGTCAATAAAAAGGCGGCAACTGTTTCTCTCTCTCTCTCTGTCAATAAAAGGCGGCAAGTCTCTCTCTCTGTCAATAAAATGCTCTCTCTCTCTGTCAATAAAAAGGCAAGTCTCTCTCTCTGTCAATAAAAAGGCGGCAAGTCTCTCTCTGTGTCAAATTTCTCTCTCTCTGTCAATAAAAGGCGGCAAGTCTCTCTCTGTCAATAAAAGGCGGCAAGTCTCTCTCTCTCTGTCAATAAAAGGCGGCAAGTCTCTCTCTCTCTGTCAATAAAAGGCGGCAAGTTTCTCTCTCTCTGTCAATAAAAGGCGGCAAGTCTCTCTCTCTCTGTCAATAAAAGGCGGCAAGTCTCTCTCTCTGTCAATAAAAGGCGGCAAGTCTCTCTCTGTCAATAAAGGCGGCAAGTCTCTCTCTCTCTCTGTCAATAAAAGGCGGCAAGTCTCTCTCTCTCAATAAAATCAAGGAGTCTCTCTCTCTCTCTGTCAATAAAGGCGGCAAGTCTCTCTCTCTCTGTCAATAAGCAAGCAAGTCTCTCTCTCTCTGTCAATAAAAGGCGGCAAGTCTCTCTCTCTCTGTCAATAAAAGGCAAGTCTCTCTCTCTCTCTCAATAAAAGGCGGCAAGTCTCTCTCTCTCTGTCAATAAAAGGCGGCAAGTCTCTCTCTGTCAATAAAAAAGGCGGCAATTCTCTCTCTCTCTCTCAAAAAAAGGCGGCAAGTCTCTCTCTCTCTACATCAATAAAGGCGGCAAGTCTCTCTCTCTCTCTGTCAATAAAAGGCGGCAAGTCTCTCTCTTTCTTCTCTGTCAATAAAGAGCAGCAAGTCTCTCTCTCTCTCTCTCTGTCAATAAAAGGCGGCAAGTCTCTCTCTTTCTCTCTCTGTCAATAAAAGGCGGCAAGTCTCTCTCTCTTTCTCTCTCTGTCAATAAAAGGCGGCAAGTCTCTCTCTCTTTCTCTCTCTGTCAATAAAAGGCGGCAAGTCTCTCTCTCTTTCTCTCTCTGTCAAAAAAAAGGCGGCAAGTCTTTCTCTCTCTGTCAATAAAAGGCGGCAAGTCTCTCTCTCTTTTCTCTCTGTCAACAAAAGGCTTTTCTCTCTCTCTCTTTCTCTCTCTGTCAATAAAAGGCGGCAAGTCTCTTTCTCTCTCTGTCAATAAAAGGCGGCAAGTCTCTCTCTCTCTCTGTCAATAAAAGGCGGCAAGTCTCTCTCTCTCTCTGTCAATAAAAGGCGGCAAGTCTCTCTCTCTCTCTCTCTCTGTCAATAAAAGGCGGCAAGTCTCTCTCTCTCTCTCTGTCAATAAAAGGCGGCTCTCTCTCTCTCTGTCAATAAAAGGCGGCAAGTCTCTCTCTGTCAATCAAAAAGGCGGCAAGTCTCTCTCTCTCAATCAAAAAGGCGGCAAGTCTCTCTCTCTCAATAAAGGCGGCAAGTCTCTCTCTCAATAAAGGCTCAAGTCTCTCTCAATAAAAGGCGGCAAGTCTCTCTCAATAAAGGCGGTAAGTCTCTCTGTCAATAAAAGGCGGCAAGTCTCTCTCTCTCAATAAAAGGCGGCAAGTCTCTCTCTCTCTCAATAAAAGGCGGCAAGTCTCTCTTCTCAATCAAGTCTCTCTCTCAATAAAAGGCGGCAAGTCTCTCTCTCAATCTCTGTCAATCAATAAAAGGCGGCAAGTCTCTCTCTCTCAATCAATAAAGTCTCTCTCTCTCTCTCAATAAAGGCGGCAAGTCTCTCTCTCTGTCAATCTCTGTCTGCTCTCTCTCTCTGTCAATAAAAGGCGGCAAGTAACTCTCTGTCAATAAAGGCGGCAAGTCTCTCTCTCTCTCTGTCAATAAAATACGGAAGTCTCTCTCTCTGTCAATAAAGGCGGCAAGTCTCTCTCTCTCTGTCAATAAAAGGCGGCAAGTCTCTCTCTGTCAATAAAAGGCGGCAAGTCTCTCTCTCTGTCAATAAAAGGCGGCAAGTCTCTCTCTCTCTCTCTGTCAATAAAGGCGGCAAGTCTCTCTCTCTCTGTCAATAAAAAGGCAAAGTCTCTCTCTCTCTCTCTGTCAATAAAAGGCGGCAAGTCTCTCTCTCTCTCTGTCAAGAGAAAAGGCGGAAAAGTCTCTCTCTCTCTCTGTCAATAAAAGGCGGCAAGTCTCTCTCTCTCTCTCTGTCAATAAAAAGGCGGCAAGTCTCTCTCTCTCTCTGTCAATAAAAAGGCAAGTAGTCTCTCTCTCTCTCTGTCAATAAAAAGGCGGCAAGTCTCTCTCTCTCTCTCTGTCAATAAAAGGCGGCAAGTCTCTCTCTCTCTCTGTCAATAAAGGCGGCAAGTCTCTCTCTGTCAATAAAAGGCAGCAAGTCTCTCTCTCTGTCTGTAAAAGGCAGCAAGTCTCTCTCTCTCTCTGTCAATAAAAGGCGGCAAGTCTCTCTCTCTCTCTGTCAATAAAAGGCGGCAAGTCTCTCTCTCTCTCTGTCAATAAAAGGCGGCAAGTCTCTCTCTCTCTCTGTGTCAATAAAAGGCGGCAAGTCTCTCTCTCTCTGTGTCAATAAAAGGCGGCAAGTCTCTCTCTCTCTCTGTGTCAATAAAAGGCGGCAAGTCTCTCTCTCTCTCTGTGTCAATAAAAGGCGGCAAGTCTCTCTCTCTCTCTCTCTCTCTCTTGTCAATAAAAGGCGGCAAATCTCTCTCTCTCTCTGTGTCAATAAAAGGCGGCAAGTCTCTCTTTGTCTTTGTCAATAAAAGGCGGCAAGTCTCTCTCTCTCTCTCTTTTGTCAATAAAAGGTTTTAAGTCTCTCTCTCTCTCTCTGTGTCAATAAAAGGCGGTCTCTCTCTCTCTCTTTGTCAATAAAAGGCGGCAAGTCTCTCTCTCTCTCTCTTTGTCAATAAAAGGCGGCAAGTCTCTCTCTCTCTCTCTCTCTTTGTCAATAAAAGGCCGCAAGTCTCTCTCTCTCTCTCTCTTTGTCAATAAAAGGCCGCAAGTCTCTCACTATCTCACTCTGTAAATTTGTGAGGCGACGCTGGTCTTTCTTTTTTTCAGCTGGTCCAGGTTTTACTACTACATTTACTTCCTTCTAAAAGACCCCCAATCTCTTTATTTATGTAATGTCCTTCTATTTAGACATTATCATGTCTCTCTGTGACAGGAATTTTTTTTCCCTCTTTCTCTCTCTCAAAAAGTCTAGTTTGGTTTAAATCTATTCAAACTTGTTAATACCACTTATTCCTTTTTTCTTTTTAATTATAAGGACATCGTTTTCTCTGTGTGTTTAAATTTACTCATTCCTTTTCTGTCTAGCTGTACGATTATCTAAGATGTTTTCAGGCGAAAGAGAAACAATTGCAAAAATTAAAGGTGTTTTTTTTTTTCTTTTTTTGAAGGTGGGGATGGGGATATATTCAATACACAAAAATAAATTAAACCGCCTTCATCATTGAGGACGGCCCCAGAAGCGACCACGTATACCAGGGTCAGGTGTTTATTGTTCATATTGGCCATCGCATCTTGGAGTCGATATTGCGAACTTGCCAGCTATGCCCCACCCAATATGTATCTTCGTTTTAGTGAATTATTGGAGAAACCTGGTTTAAACGTTATTTTATTTCTTATATTATTTAGTTCACTTTTCCGGGTACGGGGTTTCAAAAAATCTGAAATAGAAGATGTATATATTTAAAATGGTAACAGAAGCTTGCTGGGTTGTGGCACTCCCTGTGTCCGAGCGTTCTGAAGTATGCACGAACAGACAATGGTTTCCCGTACAAAGGTGGAATTCAGGTTCGAAACATGGCGAGAGAACATGTACCTTTATTAAGCCTGTCTACCTACCTGTTCATACCTACCTACCTATCTACTTGTTCATATAAATATGCCACATCTCGTCCGGTGCTTCTGTTATGTACTTGGAGATTCTTGATTCTCCCCCACCCGACAAAAAAAGAATCTGCAATCTCATTGGTCCTAACCTGGCATGACGGCTTCAGTTACTTTCCTACCGATGAAATTTCCGCTATGGTACGTAGACTTTATGAACTTAAGCGCAGTACTAGATTGGCGAGAAGGTCTCACCATTTTACAGTTGAATTGGCTAGATGGAACCGTAAGTTCTATGCTAAGAGTTTCTTCTCTCACACTTCTTGCTTGTGGAACTCTCCTGACTTCTTGCTTTCCAGTCAACTTTGCATTTAAATATTTGAAAATCAATGTCAATCATTATCTTCTGTTTTCTTAATCTCTGTTCTTTTATTGTTTTTTTCTCCTTAATAGTGTTTTTTCCCTCGTATTTTTTTTAACTCAGTAACCCCATTCATCTTAGTGATTATGTTGCTTTGCTTGGGGTGAAATGATTAAAATATATATCGGTGTTTAAATCTATATATTGATTTCAAGTAACTGTGTATATTTCTGAGATGATGTATTTTTACATTCTTCGGACTGTTGTCCTCATCTTCATTGCCATATTCACAACACTTTAGCCATTGTACGCTCCAGCCTTCTTCAGGGTCTGTCTATATTTCTGAGATGAGGTATAGTAATTATTTACACTACTTACATTCTTTAGACTGTTGTCCTCATCCTTTTTGCCATAGCCATTGTGGATAAAAGCGTTGGTTGGATCCAGTGACTTGACCAAAAGAGTTGTGAGTTCAATACCTGGCTACGGCAGAGGTGAACAAAAAACACGGAGAATTGAGTTAAAAACGAGGTAACTGAGATATTCGGAAGAGGCATGGCACGTGGAACTAGAACTATCTGCCACCTGTGGACGAAATAAAGGGTTCTGTTTGAAATTCCAGTCACCTGTAGAAGGCCGGAGCATACAATGACCGAAACGTCGTAAATATCGCAAAAATAGCTGGGGACAACAGTTCGAAGAATGTAAATATTGTAAAGGATTTCAAGTATAATGATTATGATGTTTCTCCGATTTAACCAGTAGAGAAGATAATATTTATGAATAAAAATGACAATAGGAAAACTGGTAATTGCTGACGCAATACGAAAATGAAAATTTTCATTTTCGTATTTTGCTTTGATAAAGTCCACATTGGACGAAACGCGTCAGCAATTACTAGTTTTCCTATTGTCATTTTTATTCATAAATATATCTAGAACTATAATCGACTGTTAGTTTCTGATAGGTGATTTTTTTTTTATATCTTAATCTCAGAAACAGAATCAGTGTTCCAAAAAGGATGATCTTTGCCAAGACCCCCAGGCTTCATTCGGTCAAAGCCTCCTTTGACCATGGATTTTAGAAAGCGGTGATCTACAGCAGTGCGCTTCTCAACCTTTTTCAGCACGTGGACCATTTTTTTTTTTTTTTTTTCAAAAAAAATTTCAAATGGATCATTCCTCATTTTTACTTTTAGGCTGTTCAATTTCCAAACGAAAATACTCTATGAAAACATAAAGTAATCTATTTATACTTTAAAATTTATTTTATTAAACAAAGAAAAACACAGGTTATCAAAATCAATTTTGATGATGTAATACAGTCTTAGTCAATTCAGCTAGTGACCACCCTGATGTTGGTGTTTCTGACACAAGGTATCATAATTTTGATGATGTCATTCAGTCTTATTCTGATAGTTCCTCTGCTGTTGAGATCTAATTTACATATATATATATATATATATATATATATATATATATATATAGTGAACATTGAAGTCAACACTCAGAAGCGACAGCTGTTTCATGCTAGACGCAATCGTCAGGCCGCCAGATTGCGTCTAGCATAAAAACATCTTGTCGCCTCTGAGTGTTGATTTCAATGTTCACTTTTATATTTACATCTTCTCTCTGTTATTGAGCACTTTATCCCCTAAATATAGTACAGCTTAAACTATATTTTATTATATATATATATATATATATATATATATATATATATATATATATATATATATATATGATAAAAAATAAAATATAGCACTGTATAATACCGACGTAATTTCGAAAATGTGTGTAATTAAAAAAAAATATATTTTTTAATACTTCAAAGTATGTATAATTTAGATACATTTTTGTGAAATGGCTACAATTTTTATGGTTACGAATTCTTTGTGGACCACTAGAAATGTTATGTTGTCCACCTGGACCACGTTGAGAATCACTGGTGTACAGTTGAGCGTCATGTCGAGCATCCATTTGAAAATCTCGATTTGATGAGGCTATTTAAGAACATGAGTCTGGTTTTCAGTTAATATTACATTGCATTGAGTAGATTGTCAACCACTGATTTAATTATTTATTTATTTCGTTTTAATTCTTGTTACCTTTCATCTCAAATACTCAGGCCGTTGGTCTGCTACCATTAATTACCAGCGCAGATCATAAAGCATGAGATCTCAGTGCGATGGGAAAGTTATCTTAAAATGACAACTGCTCTAAAGAATTAAGTACCGAGAAACTTCACGTTTGTCAGAAGATAAGAATAATATAAAATAAGACGTTGGGAAGAGCCATGACCGCCCACATTCTGACGGGACATGGGACACTGAAGAAATTCAAGAAAAGTTTGCTGCTAATACAGCTAGTTTATGGAAGCAAAACAAAAACATTAAATCTGTTAGTGAGGTGCGACCAAAGGAAAAGGTGTTATTTTATATCAAGAATCCGTTATTAATTCTTGACGTATTCTGTCCTGGGTATGACGATAAACTTCATCCGGCAACGAGGCCTCTGATCAGGAGGTTTTGAGGAGCGCAGAACCACCTCTTAATTGCTTTTGTTCCCAGTTTCAACCGGAGTGGTAGCACCTGTCATGGTCCCAAGTAAGGGAAAATAGTTAACCCCCAAACTGGTGTCAAATCACTATGAAAGTTTAAAAATGGGTTTTATTACCAGCAATACATTTTTGTAAAAAAATGATTACCAGTAATGAATTTTGAAGAAAACAATGATTACCAGCAATAAAATTTTTGTCAGCATTAAATAACCCATTGAGGTTGATATGCCGTAAACTTAACCATGACGTATTTATTGTACAGTGTAACCCGGATATAAGAGAGTTGTCGGGACCAGAGAAGTCTCTTATATCCGGTTTTCTCTTATATCCGGGTTTGGTCTATTTTGTTTACATTAACACAGGCTCTAATTTGGGACCAGAGACTAAAACTGTCTACCACAGTGAGCGAAATAATGGGTTAAGTTCGACATTCCAACCACCTGAAGAAGGCCGGAGTGTACAACGGCCGAAACGTTGTAATAAATATGGCGACAAAGATGAGGACAATAGTCCGAATAATGTAGATATTTTCACGAGCTTTTTTCCCATGGTGCCAAGACTGCCTTAATTTAAATATGCTACAAGATTGGCCACTAGGTAAATACAACTGTCACTTCTGCTATGTTTCTTTTCTCGCACTTCCTACATGTGGAAATCCCTTTCGATTTCTTGCCTCCCTAATAAGTCCTATCTTCAAAAATTCAAATGCAACATCGATCGCTATCTTTTATCGTGTTCTTTCCTTATCCTTTCTTCAATCCTCCCAATTCTCAGTCTTCTCTTTCACTCCCTGTAACCCCCACCTGTGTTCTCGTGGTATTATCGCCTTGAAATGAAACAATAAAAAAAAGGATCGAATTGTACAAGTTTGCTCTCTTCATAGCTCCCAGAAATTTAAACTGTTTGCTTTTGAGTTTAAGTGTCCTTTTTGTTCCCATTTCTCTTAGAACGTCTTTGTTGCTCACGTGTTCTTTTTCCTCTTTTCATCCATCTGCAGAATCCCATCTCTTCATCTGTGTGGAAACCGTACAGTATTCACTGCTGTAACGAGATCGAGGGAAAGAAAGATTTATTTTTCTCAGTTACATTTCTCTCGTTATGGGCTTTGTTATATCTGTGATATAACACCACCATAGTTCACAAACAGGACGAAATAGCTGAATGAAAAAAGAACAATAAACAAGCTTGGTTCTCGAAAAGGTTTATAATGCTAAGTCGTACAAGAAATTATATATTATATACAGCTGATATTTTTATATATATAGTGCTCGATATTAAAAATATTATAATAATATTAAAAGAAGAGTGTTAATAATTTTATATGAAAAGATTACTTAACTTTTAAATATCAATTTTATCCCGACTTTCAAGTTCCTTGTTAAAATTTCCGGTCTTAAAAAAATTATATCGTTTTGGACCGGACCCCCTGAAGACTACAAATTTTCCCAAGAAACTTCGAAGTCGGGATAAAATAGATATTTTAAAGTTAAGTAATCTTTTCATATAACACACACACACACGTCTCACGCAGAGAAATTATAACACATGGAACAATAAACAGTGTGTAAGAAAAGGATATCTTACTTGTAACATTTGCCGAAGGGAAAACTGGAGTTATAGCGGTTTCTCTACGAACCAGGTTAAGCCATGTGCTTTTTTTCTATGACCTACTGCTGCGGGCTAGGGACGTCCTTCTTCTCTGGGTTCGACATCACAGCTGGCTTCATCAATCTATCTACCACGGTGCACGAAATAAAGGATTCAGTTCTAAGTTCCAATCAGCTGAAGAAAGAGCGTAAATCGTCGTGAATATGGCAATAAAGATGAGGACAACAATCCGAATAATGTAAATAGTTACATTACTTCATCTCAGAAATATAAACAGATACGGAAATTTCAATTTTATACTTGTCTTTGGCTTATCATAATCCTTGACGGATAGTTGGTAAGCCTCCATATAAAAATATCAAGTGGCGCAATGGCTGGAAAGTGGAATCAGCAAAATGATTTCGAATTTAAGCCGGGGTTATTAACTCGCACGTAGAAAGGCATGATTCTACCGCTTCTAGTCGTCTTGTTCTTCGGCCCTTCGTCACTAGATTCTGGACAAACTCCCAAACAAAAAATTTGTTTATAATAAATATACCAGCGATAACTACTTATAGTAAAATTACCAACAATACATTTTTATCTGTCGTTGATGTCATGCAGTTCCGTTCAATATATTTAGATTTTGGTTGTTAAATAACCCATGGAGGTTGATATGCTGCTAAAAAAAATCAACCAAACAACCCGTTATTGGCCTTGATAAGTCATTCATAAAAAATGTATTTTTATTTTTTTTACTTTAGGAATTTAGTAAAACTGCACAATATGTTTGTTTCTGAAGTCAGTTGCAGCCCACGCATCACAATGCAATTAACTTTGAACTATCTTTGAACCTGAAATTTGATACCAAGTCCTCTTTAATTATCTCTTAATGACCGTCCTACAAATTAAGAGGAGACAGCTGATG
>CAHIKZ030002669.1:25000-27500 GCA_903632075.3 Acanthosepion pharaonis
ATCAAAGATTCCACCAATTCCATCATTCCCAAACAAAATGTTATGAATCAATGGCACTTAGCAGTGAGAATATCTGCTGAGAGACACACAGGATCAGAAGTTTTTAAAACCATGAATCATCATTTATGTTTTTTGACCATCTTTAAGCTTCAATTTTTCAACTAAAATTCAGATGTATTTTTTTTTTTCTGAAATTATTCTATCATTAGAAACTATTGTAGGTCCAAAGGAGGGATCATTTTATATATTGATTTAAGTATAAATTTTAAAATTTTCTTTAAAATCAATATTTCTTTATCAAATTCAGTTGATCAGCATCCTGGGAAAGACATTAAATTTTTCATCCGTGTCCTGGGTAAGAGAATGTCCAGTATTCTTTTGCCAGATAGGACCTCTGATCATGTGGTTACAATTACAAATGGAACCATTATTTAATTTTTGTAATAAATGAGGCCCAGTTGACCCTTTTTGTTTTAAAATTCTGTTAAGGGTCCCAGCTATTTATTTTATCAAATATTTTTAACTCTTACCAGCAATAAAATTTTCAGAAAAATATTACCAGAAACAGATTTTTTAACATAAAAAAATATTACCAGTAATAAAAATTTTGTTAAGACTTCAAATATTTTGACCACTTTTATTCATAACCCATTGAGGTTGATATGCAATACAAAAAAAATAAATCAAACCAATCTAAACCAAAGAATACATATTCTATTCATATGAATCTATCCTAAAAAACAAATTGGCTTTAAAGAGCCCATTGAGTTTGATAGATAAAATTAAAACATTTTAATGAAAAGAATATATACCTATCAAATATGAATCTATCCTAAAATGTTGTATAATTAAATGACAGTTAATTGAGGTTGATATACCGTAAAAACAAAATAAACCAAACCAAATTCTGATTAGACAAAAATTTACCCTGTCTCCCCACCTGTAGATCTTGAGTTAATTACTAAGACTTTTATCACTCAAGATAATTGTTTTTG
Source organism: Acanthosepion pharaonis (assembly GCA_903632075.3). Classification (NCBI taxonomy): domain Eukaryota; kingdom Metazoa; phylum Mollusca; class Cephalopoda; order Sepiida; family Sepiidae; genus Acanthosepion; species Acanthosepion pharaonis. The sequence continues at coordinate 25,996 of CAHIKZ030002669.1, forward strand.
ATGAAGAAAAAAAGAAATGATTTAAAAATATGGAAAAAATATTTTTTGTTCTGGCTTTAAATAACCTGCAAAGGTTTGATAAGCTATAGAAAATGAATGAACGAAACCATCATTTTAATTTATCATAGGTTGGAGACAAGGCATGGTGTGAAATAAGAACGGATTAACTTACAATAAGATTTAAACTCAACCCAATGCCTTGTTAAATAATTTTTTTTAATGGCAATTGTTTATGAGCTAACATCTTTGAACCTCAAACAAGTTGAATTTAATTTGTAGCTTTGTTGGATTCATTTCATCATTTTTTACTCTTTGTTATAATGGAATGTCCAACCCATAAAGTTTTGTGGTTTTTTATATCAGTGCATTATTTTATATATGTCATAGGATATGCCTGGGTTTTTACTTTCAGAATTGAACATTGCCTGCCAATGATTCTCTGGTCATAAAAAGTTTGTGTTTAATTTTTAAGGTAAAATCAAAATTTCTTTCATCTACATGTGTGAAATGTTCCTTTAAATGAGTATCACAAAAATGTTTGTAAAAAAGTCTGAGTTTAATTGCAACACTCTTTAAATAGCTAGATGGAACCTGAAGTTCTGTTCATAATCGATACTTTTCTTGAGTGTCAAACTTGTTTCTTGCTTTCCTCTTATCTACAATCTTCAGTAATTTAAATGTAATATCAATCACCATCTTGTCTTTTTGAAACCTGTTATTTTATTGTTCTTAAATTGACAATTCGTGTTTGTGTCTTGCAATCACCTTTCTAATTTATAAATGATGATTTGTACATGCACAAGTATTTTTTATTATTTTTTTTTTTTTTTTTTAACAAAATAGGAGACAGGGTGTTCACATCATACACAGGTTATCATTTTGAATTTTTAAATGACCAGTTATTTAAAATTAACTTTTGTTTAAATTTTTTTTTTTGAGAAATTTTTTTCATGCAAAATCTTTGAAAACATTAAAAAAAATTAAAAAAATATGTGGCATTGACTTAATGCACGAGTATTTACAGTAATAGATTATAGATATAGTGTTTTTTTTTTTTTTTTTGTTTTTTTTTTTGACGAACACTGAAAAATGTGCAAAAAAACACATAGTGTGAAAAGGACAATTTCTTCCATGATAGTATTTTTTTTTTTTTTTTTTTTTTTTTTTTTTTTAGCTACCTTATCTTTTCGGCAATGTTTATTGTTTTAAAAAGCAAATGATTAGAATTGGAATAAAACCTCAACATATGAAATTGATTTATACATTTTTTTTGTTCTTGAGACTTGTCAACAAAAATAATAAACATTATTCATTTATTATATTGTTTATTTGAATGGTTGGCAAAATATCGACTAATTGCTAATTGATTCGAACTTTATAAAATGGTAAATAATAAAAATTTCCTTATAGTTGGATCACATATTTTAATAATTTAGCAAATGTTTATAAATTTATGAATAAAAATTTTCACATTTATTTCATTATAAATTACTAAATGATAAATA
>CAHIKZ030002669.1:32500-170000 GCA_903632075.3 Acanthosepion pharaonis
ATGCATGTATTTGAATAGACAAGTAATTTTTTTAGAATGTTTATTTTATTTACTGGCCAGGGCACACAAGAAAACTTAATGAAAATATGCTCCCTGGAATCGAACTTGTGCACCCACCATTCCTTTCCAGAAAAATCCATCCAAAAAACAAAAACAACAAATCTACTCAAGTACAGATACCTGCTAAAAGTAAAAAGCAATTTTTGTTCTTTTGAATAAAGTGATTAGACAGAGTCAGTGAATTTATCAAGCTGGCTTAAAAGAAATGTTAAAACAGGATTGACAGGTAGGAACAGTGATAGTGTAAGAACTGTGCAAATAATATTTGTTAGATGATTTTAAAAAAATGGCAAAATTAGTAAATAAAAGTTTGAGATTTTTAGCTCTCAACCAGAGGTAATAATAGTAGTATTAGTAGTAATAAAAAGGAGTTGAAACTAAAATTGAGAAAAAGGGTGGAAGAATATACAATTAAAAATGTCTGACTTGTTCATAGAAAAGAAATAGTGTCGAGGAAGCATAAGAAAGGAAAATGAATGACAATCATCGAATGTAAGATTTTTGGAATATCTACTGATGGGTGGGGGGTGTCCTTTCGTTGAAGGAAATTTTTTTTCTTTCTTTTTATATTTTTTTTTTTTTTTTTGTTTCTTCCTTTGGTGTTAAAAAAAAAAAAACAGATGACAATGGCCTTCTGGGAAGGGAAATGGACATTGTGAGGTCTTGTGTTTGATTGATAGCTCATAGCAAAGGCCAAACAGACTGTGGTTCACATTCAGCACCAGCCACACTTCCCTCTCCCATGCTTCTCAACATTGAAATTCCTTCTGCCTGTTGTCATAGTTCAACTGAAAGGGAAAGGTCCATAATACACTTGTGCATGGGTCATTGTGTCGGATTTCACACACAGCTACACAGTTACATGTTTGCATACATTTTGGAATTTGTCTTTGAGTTGCAAACAAATGCATGCATGTGGGTACACACACACACACACACACATTTCTTATGTGTTAGATTGAAGCATATGTTTGTTGTCACAAATATTAAACTCATTTCCAATTACATGTGTAATAAAAAAAATTTTCCTAAATAAAGTATGTACACACACATATATATATATATATATATAAAGGCAATTGGAAAAAATATTTTTTGTCACTGTCAACATGTTCTGTCAATCTGACTTTATCATGGCAAGTTTAGAAGCAAAATGTTTTTTAGTTGCATTAAATTCAAATATAAAGGCGATGATTAAGAAATAAATTTTCTATTTATCTTGTCTTCAGAATTATTTGGAGAAATTTAATAATATTTCGACATAGAAAACTAAAACACAGGAGCATTCCCTTTATATCTTGAATTTAATGTAACTAAAAAATATTTATATATTTTCATCAACTGGCATGAATATTCAAGAATCCTATTATTAATATAAATATATATATATATATATATATATATATATATATATATATATATATATGCTCTTCAGGAGGATTTGAAATTGTTCCTCCCACTGAGCAGAGGGAAATATCATATCCATTTTCAGATTCTCCATAATTTAGAATGCCTTAACTGACTTTCCACAAAAAAGAAGTTCTTTGCTGATTTTCTTGCCTGACAGTATCCAATAAAATGATATTAATCTGTCAGATAAATCAATAGAGAATCCATTACTCATGTATATTTATTATATGTGGAGCAAATAATTTTATATTATATATATATATATATATGTGTGTGTGTGGGGTTATATATATATATATATGTGTGTGTGTGTGTGTGTGGGGTATATATATATATATATATATATATATATGGGGGTATATTACATATATATATATATATATATGGGGTATATATATATATATATATATATATATATATGTGTGTGTGTATGTAATTATAATTATATATATATATATATATGTGTGTATGGTAAATATATATATATATATATATGTGTGGGGTAATTTATATATATATATATATATATATATGTGTATGGGGTATTATATATATATATATATATATATATATTAAAAAGAATGAAGAGAGGTGCATAAAATTTTTTACAACAAAGCATAATTTTTTTCTAAATAAATCCACATTACAACCAAAAAACGTTTTGCAGCACCTCTCTTCTCTTCTTTTTAATATACATACTTTTAGTTCTCTCGTTGGAACCCTACAACATATATTTCTTTTATATATATATATATATATATATATATATGTGTGTGTAATTAAATTATATATATATATATATATATATATATATATGTGTGTGGTAATTATATATATATATATATATATATATATATGTGTGTGTGTGTGGGTAGTTATATATATGTGTGTGTGTGGACCATTCATAATTATATATATATATATATATATATATATATATTGTGTGGGGGCTTATTATATATATGTGTGTGTGGTAATTATATATATATATATATATGTGTGTGTGTGGGTATATTATATATATATAGGAACACATAGGAAACCTTTATAAATCTAATACCTTTTGCTAAAGCTTCATCAAAGAATGAAATATGTAGAAGAAAAAGCTATATTTTATTCTCATATTTATTTTTCATTGGCTATGCAGACCTCACATGCATCTGTCTTGTCAAGCAACATTCATGTGCATAAGTCATAATAATTGTCTGTCTATGCAGGACTCAAATGATAATGTATATATGTTTGTGAGTGTACATCAAGGAGGCATTTTTTTATCATGCGTTTTAGTTGTCTGCATGTTAGTTTGGAGTTGTTTTGTGTGAGGGTGAATTAAATGAAGTTATGCCGGCAGTTGTTGTAGCAGGAAGACATATTTTAGATTCTTTAAGTAGGGATTTTATAAAAGTGATATAACAAAGTGTGTTTGATGCATGTTTCTTTTCTTCTTTTTATGTGCTATGTCCTTTCATGACGTAGGCGATCATGGCTCTCCACCACCCTCTATCCCTTGCAGCTCTCTACAAGTTCTTTTCCTCTGCTACCTCCCCCAGACCACGTTCTGTCATCCACTTACTTAGGCCTACCAGGTATGTCATGCATTGTTTTCCCTTTTCTCTCTTTCCCACTATTCAACCTGTGAGTATCAGATTTTCCAGGCCCCCCTCCTTCATTATGTGTCCCAAAAACTTCAGCTGCCTCTTCGGGATGTTATGTATAAGACTCCTCCTTGTTTGCATCCTCTCTATGACCTCATCGTTGCTCACACACTCGGTCCATGGTATCCTTAGCATCCTTCTGTAGAACTACATTTCTGTCGCCTCAAGCCTCTTCATCTTTGAGGAAACTGTCCAACATTTGCTTCCGTGAAGGTGGACATGTCATATAACAGCTCAGTAATATTTTATTGGTTAACAAAGAAATCATCCTGACTCACTGTATCTTACTCAGCTTTTGGAATGCCGTCCTTGGCCATCGCAATATGTCTATAGATCTCAGTGTCGCACTTACCATCCTCTGTCAAAACACTTCCCAGATATTTAAACTTCCTGATGCATATTTCAGATGGTAAAAATATTTATCCAAATTTGATGGAAGTATTTTCTTGCATAAAGTATTAGGTTGGTGCAAAAATAATGATGTAATAATGTTGTTTTTTGACGTACTTTTCTATGTTAAAAAACGACATTATTACGTCATTATTTTTGCACATAACCTAATATTATGTTCTTTTCTAATTAGGGTGACATTTATAAAACTGAAGTTATGGCCTGTTTTATTTCTGCATATTACAAGTGAATGTAAAGGATTGTCCTTTATGTTCATAGAGGTGGGCTTTTAGATTCTTAGATGTTTTGCCAGAGTATCTATTCTTACACTGCATGTATTTTATGTCATAAATCCTGGCCATCTGATATGGCATTGAATCTATTTTTCTTCATAACTATATCTCTGTCTTGTGGTGGTGATGAATATCCAGATGTTAGGGAGGAATAACTAATTTATTTTCAAATTTTGTTGATAATGTTGGAGGGCAGTTTGGGCTTTTGTTGTCGGAAGTGTCTATGTAGTCAGTTTTGATGATGGCACCTACTTTTTAGGACTTGTCATCTTTTGCTTATTTTTTTCATTGAGGATGAAATGATGTGAGTAACGAAAAAATCTAAACATTTTTTTTTTTTTCAATGTATTTCTCCTCTTCATTGAAGTATTCTGGACTATATATTGCTACGAGCTCGGAGATAAAATCCGATGATTAATCCTGATTTGATTTTTTGGTTGTGATGAGAATAGAAATTGATTAAATCATTTTTGTTTTTAGTTATAGTTACAATTAATAAGATGTTGAGGAAAGGTATATATATATTGGCCTATTTCATGTTCATGGGTGAATTTGATTGTAAGTTCCACATTATTAAGTTTCTTTTTGAAGTCAAGTAGATTTTCATTGTGAGTATATATTAGAAGAACATCATCAATGTATCTGAAGTAAGTATAGTTTATAGGAATGATGTGTTTAAATGGGCTAAACTCTAAAAATTCTAGGAAAATACAAGAACAACAACAACACATACATACATACATACATATACATATTAGGGGTTTTTAGCTTCTATTTTTGAAACATGGTTGGAACTGTGTAGCGAAAATAACCATATTTTAAATCAATTAATTTATAATACATATACACATATATATATATATATATATATATATATATATATGTGTGTGTGCACCCACATAATAATGGTTAAATGTGTACATATATATAAGCTAATTCTATAAACAACAGCCACCTGCATTAATACAAAGCTCTTCAGAAAAATGAATAGAACACTCTAGCTGATTGGCATTTGTTTATATTTATAAAAACAATACACTAGATTTAGCTGTTTCACTGTGCTGAATAAAGATAGTTCATTGGTAGTAGCTCTGACTGACAACAAATTGGTTGGGTTTCAATCCTGGCTTGAGGTATTGGGATGTCTAGTTGCACTGAGCAAAAACAGTAATGTTTGTGATACAGCAAAACATATATATTTATGAATTATACTAGGTGAATTATATATATATATATATATATATATATATATATATATAATGGGTCATTATGTGTATGTATGCATATATATATATATAATGGGTCATTATGTGTATGTATATATATATATATATATATATATATATATATATATATATATTATAATTTAATAATTTAAAATGTTTCCATCACTATATAGGAATTATATTTTCAAAACAGAAAATAAAAACTTTAACTTCAATTATAGAATTAAATTAAAGTCCCTAGTCCTGCTTCATTTTCAAGCGAATTTTGGAATTCAATTCTATTATTGAATTTGAAGTTTTTATTTTCTGTTTTTGAAACATGGTAATTCTTGTGTAATGATGGAACCATATTTTTAAATTAGTAAATTTATAATATTTATGCTCTGTGTAGATATACATTGAGGACTGTTTTGTAAAAATAATTAATAAGCACACCGTATTATATATCGTACTATTCTTTCTCTTTATTATATATATATATATATATATATATATATATATCATTTTTTTTTCTTTTAGACATGTTTCATTGAAAAACAGGAAACGTTTTTTGTTTTAAAGGTTTTTTTTTTGGTTTTTTTTTTGGTTTTTTTTAAAAGTTCTGACCATTTTTTTCTGCTCTTAAAGAAGAACTGGAAGATACATTTTTCAATTTCTTTTAAGTGCTTTCACTGCTCATAACCCATTACCAGAGAGTTTTAATAAATACTCTAAACCAACAATCTATACTTAACTGAAAATATGGATTAAGCCAAATATCTGACAATGATCTGAATAATGATTGCTTCAAAAATTTAATTTATAACAAATGCAACTCAAACAAATTCAGCAGAAGAGATTTAATATTTGCTACTACACAAAATATCCTGTAGCAATCTGAAAAACATGAAACTAAAATATTAATAATTTCCCATACCACATAATAGTTTGGCTTTGCGGATGTTTAATTTATTTAACTCCATATTCCAATTGTAAGGATGAAGTCCCACTCATACAGCTTTGACTCCTGTGTGGATGCTTTCATGAATGCTGCAATCTTAACCTCTCCAAATCAGTCAATTTTACTTGTCCTTGGTGTTCTCATAATCTTCATTTCCTTTTCTTAGATTCATATTGTACCTTTCATGCAGTAACCTACTTTGAGTAACTGTTGAGCAGTGTACTGTGTCAACGTTAGTAAAATTAAAATGTTAATAAAAATAGTAATGACATAGAAAATATTGTTCTACAGAAACCAAGTATGTGATAACCACCAACTAGACAAAAAAAATAGAAGAAAATCAATACATTATTTAATCCGTTGATATATAATCCAAGAAGATCCTAGAAATATAAAATATTAAAACTGATCCACAAAAACAGCTCAATGTATTATTTAATACAAGAGCAAATAGTACACTGTAGAATTTGGTAATAGCAACAGACAGTACTCGACCATAATAGAAGTTGATCCTGACTGACCAAGTTCTTCTGCTGGGCAAATTGGTAGGTGGTTTATATAACAGCCTGGAAAATTCGATTCTGTTACTCGGGCAAGCCTATTCTGTAAGTTCTGATTGGGTGATGATTCCAGTGTGGATATTGTGTTCAATAAATATCCAACATACTGTGACTATTCAAGAGAGGGACATTTATTTTTGTCAGCCAACTGGACGCTAGTTGGAAACCTCCTTGCAAAGGTGAGTCTCTCACTCTTTATTGTTCATGCATAATAAAATCCAAAATTACCTCATATCAGAAATAAGCTTATTTCCACCAATGAGAAATTTGTCAGTCTTAATCAACCGTGGTATAGACTGAGTTTTTGTTGGAATTGTGTTCCAACACAAATTCAGTCTATATTGAGATGAATGTATCTGTTCTTCTGATGAATATCTCTTCTCCCCCAACCCAAATGGAGGAGGGGAGGGAGAAGAAAATTATGGTTTCATACCTTTCCCAAGAGTGAATTTAACAAGAGATGGATTCATACCTTTCGATTTGTAAGTAAATGTAACAAACTCAACTAGAGTTTGAACTTGGCTCTCTGATTCCTCATTCTAAACCACTATCTGTTACTCACCATGCCTCCATGATGATAAAGGAGGAAAGATAATGTTTGACCCTTTACTTGAAGAGGTTAAGACTGTACTTTTCAGAGAAGCACTCACACCACAAAGTGGCAGTTCCTGGGGTGTGGGGAAGCTCTCTGAGTGGAATTTTATCCATACATTTGGAACACAGGAGAAATGAGGGTGATTCAACCATCTGAATGTAGGATGGTATATCCTAGCTGTAAAGATGACCTCAATATTGACGGGAGGGCGGGGGGCTTCCTTCCTAACGTTTCATTTGAAGTAGTCGAATCTCAGCATGACAAAAGAAGTTGGGTACTTCCATAAGTGATAGAATAAGCTGATCATTTTTTTTTCAATATCAACTAATAGTTTTTTGTCTGTATTTATAAAATGAGTATTGTAACTACATCATTTGAACTGTTGTCCTCATCTTTATTGCCATATTCACAACATTTCGGTAGTTGTATGCTCTGGTCGTCTTCAGGTGATAAGTGTTAGAATTTCGAACCAAACTCTTTTAGTCCATGGGGGTAGATTGTTCTAATTCCATGTACCATGCCTTTTTGGATATCTCAGATTCAGTTATCTCCCTTTAGTAACTCAACACTCCAAGTTTTTGTACCATCTGCTGTGGCTAGTTATTAAACTCAGAACTCTTTGTGTCACTCAACAAATGCTTTTATCCACTAAGCCTTGTCATGGTGGTGTGAGGGAGAAATATTTCTCTGTAATTTTGAACTCTGCTGTCAGATGAAAGACATAAAAATACTCCTACATCAAGAGGAGTAGCAGCAGCAGTAGCTTTTGCTGAAAACGGTCATTCATGGCAAAACATTCTCTTCCCTAGTTTCTATTCTACATTGTTTCCCTGTACCAAAAGGTAATAAACTTGTTAAACCAATTTTGGTTTTCTACTGTTGTTTTTGATAACTCAGAATACAAGGATTTGGTTCAAAATTCCAATGTCTCTGATCTGAGGAAGGCCAGAGTGTACAACAGCTGAAACGTGAATATGGTAATAAAGATGAGGAGAACAGTTCAAAGGATGTAAATATTTATCTTTTGTATGTAACATTCGTCAAAGTGCACTGAGAAATCATCCCAGGTATGTCTATCAGGAATCAAGGAGACAGAAAATCCCTAAGCAAGCTACTCACACACATAAAAGGTCCAGGCATTGGCATAATGTATCAAGTGTTAATGACAGATAAATTCCAAAAATGGTCTGAAGTGGCTGTCAATTATATTTTAAAGAATAAAAATAAAAAGAATTGGCTAAACAAACTGACGTTTCGATTTTAAGAATATCTACTGACTGCTGTGCATGGCAATTTAAAATAATAAAAAAAAAAAAATGGAATCAAAATAAAGGGGATAGCACTTAGAATTTTTTTTTTTTTTTTTGCTCATTTTATTTCTTGAATTGATTTTTTTTTTTTTTTTTCTTTTTAAGCAAAGATGACAAAATTCGATTTAACTTGGCTACATTCTTTAGATTGTCCTGGAACTATTGTTCACATTGTTGGTAACTGTCACTTCATTTACTTGGGGTAGTGCATGGGAGTTGTTGCTCCCTGATTAAATGACGACATTTTAGTCTCTGAACACTAACAGACAAACAATGTCAAATGGTAAAACTGAATGAACGTCAAGGAAGCTTTCCCTTCAGGGACCGTGGTTTAGGAATTCAAAAAGATTGTCACCTACTGTTTGACACTCTTTAAACAGGAAGGAATGAATGGATGCAATTTAAAAAATGCCAAAACCTGTCCAAGACTTTTTATTTTTTTATTTTTTATTTTTTTTTAATTTAAAAAAGAGTAAATCTTCAAAATGTATGAAAAAAAAATCAGATTGAAAACAGTACATTTCTAGATTCTCATTTACAAAGCAATTCAGGATTCTGTATATGTTAATAATCTTCATTAGACAAAATGTCACTGGCTACATTTATTTTATTTTTTTATAATCCATTATTTTTTTTAATCTCAGTTATTTTTTTCTTCTTTTTTTAATGAAGGGAGATGGAGACAGTTAAAATGTACTCTCTCTAAAGTCAGTTTTATTAAGAAAGAAAAAAAAAATAAAGTAAGAGGAAAAATGTGAGATGTTAGCTTAAAGAAAACTGAAAAGGAAGATCAAATATTTGTTAAAAAAACAATTGAATCACACCAGGCATAAAACTTAATCTATTAAGTCCATGTGCAAATGTGTTTGCTGGCATGTTAGACTTGGCTGATAATTTTCAAACCAACAAAGTAAAATAAGAAAAAATGTCTTGCAAGAAGCATGACAACATCCACAGAAAGATGACAAGGAAAAAAAATTTAAATAAAGTATAATTGGTTTTTAAAAAAAAAAAAATTAGGCTGTTTTTTTTGTTGTTTTGTCTTTGGTTTCATTTTTTTTTTTTTTTTTGTCATTTTGTTTAAGCAGCAAATCCTCTTCAATATCTCCTTGATAGGTTTATTTTTCAATATTTTTGTTTCTTTTGAAAAAAGATTTTTCCACATTTAAAAAAGAAAAAAATCGATAATTAAAAAAAAACAAAATATTTTTTTTTTCTTTTGACTCACTCTGTTTTAGTCCTGTTAATATATTCTGTTGAAGGTTACAAACAAGACTGTCCTTGTATTTTCCTTATTATTAGCCATCAATAAAAATTAAAAAAAAAAAAAACAACAAAAATCATATCAAATCTAGAGCTTTCTTGTTCCTTGGAGGAAATCCTCCAATTGACCATATGTCCAGGAGTGTAGCTCTACCTACAACACTTGGCTAATTCTGGGTTAGTGAGGCTACTTAACTCATAGATGGAGGTTTTAAATTCAATGTTGTCATTGTCCTAGACCAGTTGCCATCCAAGGCTATACAAACTTATCTGCTATTTACCCATAGATGGTAGGGTGCTAGAAAAGATGGATTTATATCTTTCCCAAGGTTATTTGCTTGTCAGTGAATTTAATGAACTCAAATGGAATTCAAAATCAGTTCTCCGATTCCTCAATCCAGTCTTGGTTAAACATCTCAAATTATATGGCCTTCTTTCAGATAAGCAATATGGCTTAGTGTTTCTCTAGGTTAGTGGTTCCCAAATGGTGTGGCTCGCCTCATAGGTACAGTGGAAGAGGATAGCAGGTGAGGCAGAATAACTGAAAGACAATCAAAAGTTTATAAACAGTTTAAATAATTCCTTTGCCAAAAATAAATCGTATTTCAATATTTTAAATATCTCAAAGTTGTTTGACAGGGTTTAACAAGCCAGTCTTCTTCATAAGTAGAAGTAAATGGTAGATTTTATCAAAATTTCTTTATTTTCAGATTAAGCATGTAGAATTACAAGTACATATAATTATTCGGCACATTTTTATTACATATTTAACATGAAGCTTAAAAAGCAAATAACCCACATCTTTTACTCATAAAGTAGAATGTTTTGCATGTAAATTCTCTTCAAATTCTACTTGACTCATCTGGAGTATCTTTGCCTGACTTTGTACTCAAGATTGAGTCTCTATTGCATGATATGCATATAACTCTATCCATGGTTTTTGCTATCATCTTTAAACTGGATCCTCACAAAGCATGTGGATATCCCTGCAATTGTCCTTAAGAAATATGCCTCTGAACTAGCTCCAGTTCTCTCTAAACTCTACAATAAAACACCTTACTGCTTCTTGCTTTTCTGCTTGTCAGAAATCCTCTTTTATGGTCTTAGTTTTTAAGAACTCAAATGAACCATCTGATCCTTCTATCAGTCCTCTACATCTTTTTGGCAAGCTAATACAGCACAAATCAACTCTAAATTGGTTAAGCATATCACCTCATGGAGTTTTCTTTCAGATAATACTTTCACTTGATGTCAACTGCTGATGAACGACTGAAAGAGTCTATCTAGTTTTAAATAAAAATGGTGAAGCTTGGGCTGTTGCTTTGAATATTTCAAAGACATTTGAACAGGGTTTGGCATTTGGTCTTTGCAAGTTGAAAGGTTATGGTATTTATGGGGAAAATTTTTGATCTAATGCGATCTTACTTATCAAATCATCATCTTTAAAATTGTTTCAATTTGAGGTCATGAATTAACATGTTCTCTCATCTTTAGTGACATTGTATACTGATTTGACAATATTTTGCTAGCCTTCTCTGTCCTGTGCGAGTTTGCAGATTCATTGCAGATCTTCTTTGATTTTAAACTGCTCCAAAGGAAAACTGGAATCTTTCTGCCTTATTCTTTGAATGTCTCGGTTCATCATGGTGACTATGGTGTTTCTTGAATAACCTCTGAAGTTTTTGAAGTAAGTCTTTTCAAAGTAAAACTCCATGGCATTGTTAACTGGATATTCTGGATCCATTCACAAATATCTAGCAAGTTTCCATCTTGCTTTCAAAATGAACAAATACAAATGAAATTCTTGACATCTGCTGTAAAAATTCTTGTTGGAAATATCATCAGGGTACTTTTTCCATAACAGAATTCAGTTGTCTCATGATGTTGGAAGTTTAATAGCATTTTCGGAATATTGTCTTTCTCCATATGCAACATCTTAAATAAGTAGTTACTGTGTAACAGTAACTGGAGCAGCTATTACCTACTCTGCCAATTAAATTATTATCAAATAGTGAAATGAGAGTTGTTTAGAATGGCCACTCTTCTAGATCTTTTTTTCATGGTGACTCACTGCATCTTCTCAGGCTAAAATTTCCCACTGATTATAGTGATTTTTCCAAGTGTAGCTTAGATGTGGCACAAAGTTGAAAGTATGGGGCACCCAGTGAAGATCAAAATCATTACTCAGGTCGTATTGTTCTAGCAAGACAAGTTTGCTAACCATTACACCACCACGAGGTGCCCAAGTGATTTTCTAAGCATAGCTTAGATGTGGCACAAGGCCAAAAGTATGGGGCAACTCAGTGAGGATTGAACTCACTACTCAGTCGTAATTGTTCTAACGAGACAAGCTTGCTAACCATTACACCGTCTCGAGGTGCCCAAGTGATTTTCCAAGCATAGCTTAGATGCGGCACAAGGCTGAAAGTAAGGGGCACCGAGTGAGGATGGAACTCACTACACAGTCGTAATTAATCTAGCGAGACAAGCTTGCTAACACTTAAACCACCTTGAGGTGCCCCATTTCCCACTGATATAAGGTGGAAAGATTACAATGAATCAATTGCTAAGTTTGTAGTTAGGAAAGCTAATTCACTGAGTTATGCTAGACAATTTTTCTCATCAGAATCTATCTATCATATATTTATGTTGACCATCACATTCATGTATTAAATATTGCTGCCACATCTGATCTGGTGCTCCTGTGATTATGGATAAAATACAAGGAATCTGCAATGTTATTGGTCCTGACCTGGCATCTTGGCTCCAGTCATCTTGCTACTGCCATAATGCAGCTTCCCTGTGCCTTTTCTATATATATTTTCAGGATGATTGTTCTGTTGACCTTTCCTATCTTTGGTATCTCATCTTTATGAATTTAAGCATACTAGATTGTCTGCACTCAAATCATTTTACATTTGAATTAACTAAATGGAACCATAAGTTCTATGCTAGCAGTTCTCTCAGACTTCTCACCTGTGGAATTCTCTTCCAACTTTTTGGTTTCCAGCCAAGTTTGCTCTTCAAAAATTTGAAATGCAATGTAAATCTGTCTATATTTCTGAGATGAGGTATTATTTTACATTATTTATATTATTCGGACTCCATCTTTTGTGCCATGTGTTCTTGAGGACATTTGTGTATGAATTTCTGGGTATTATATATCTTCTTTTTTTTTTTTTTTTTAACCAGTGCTCATATTGCAATATGAGCTCTGGTAAAAACATGAAATGATAACAGCAAAGACACATGGTACAGTGGATAAAGGTGTTATATCCAGTGACAGGACCCAAAGATTGTGAGTTCAATACCCGGTTAAGGCAGTGGAGAACTTGAAGAGGGAAATTAACAGAAGATAACTGACATCCATTAGACATGGCATATGGAACTAGAACGGTCAACCCAGTGAGCGAAATAAAGGGTTCAGTTCGACATTCCATCCACCTGAAGAAGGCCGGAGCATACAATGGCTGAAATATTGTAATATGGTGACAAAGATATATTTGTGTTCTTTCATCCAGTTCATTTTGAAATGTTATAAAAATATGAGGATTCTCATGAAACAATTTTAAATGGTGTTTATTTTGGTTAATCTATAACTCTCAAAATGTGTGTGTGTGTGTGTGTGATCGGATGTTGTTTATGCCTTTCCACAGTTTTCATCTGATTTTGATGAAATTTTTTTGGTTCGATAGATATTTCTTCAGTGCTGTTTTTGAGTCCAAATTGGCTGGAAAAATTACAACATTGAAGGTGAAAAATCGAAAAAAATATTTTTTTTTTTTTCTTTTACACTTTGTGTAAAAATCAAAGGCAAAATTTAATGCCTGTAAAAAAACAGTGTACAATCAATTTAGAATTTAGAGAATTGAAATCAAGCAAAAAAGATTATTAGAATTCTAAAAAAATTATATTATAGATAAAAATTATTGCATATTATTATTATGAAGGTCCATGGAAGAGGTTCTCTCTTTGTAAGATTGAGAACACAAAAACGGCCCTTTTCAGCCCCCCACCGTATTCCAATTGTTAACCCCCCCATTTGGGGACGTGCCTCAATTGCACCCAATTGTTGTTACTAATATTGATTTTTGGTTGGGCTGACTTTAAACTTAAACTGCTCCACTTGCACAGCAAAAATTCCCAGTAATGAAACACCCGGCCGAAGACGGGTTATACTGCTAGTATATGAATAAATTGAAGTTCTTTGATTTTCTTTTAATGTTATTTTCTCACTGCTATTAAAAAGATTTTTTTCTTGCTGCAATTAAAAAAAGATTATTTTTTTTTTCTTGTTGCAATTAAAATTTTTTCTTGCTGCTATTAAAATTTTTTTTTTTTTTTTTTTTTTTTACTGCTATTAAAAAAGGTTTTTCTTCGTGTTATTAATATTATTAATGGAACAGTGAATATCAATAACAGAATCATATGTATTAAATTAATTTCCAAATACTTATCTGTTAATAAAAACTGATTTAATTTTCAATTTCAGGAATGATGTGTAAAAGATTTACGTTCATTTTACTGGTCTGTTGGATGATTTTGAACCCAGTGACAGGATATGGTAAGTTGTTCTATTCCTATATTTTCATCTTTTTTTTTTTTTTTTTTAATACAGTTACTTCCATCAATCAGCTTAACTTCTTTCTTTCCTTTTATGTGCAATGTCCTTTCAGGACGTAGGTCATAATGGCTCTCCACCTCACTTGCAAGTTCCTTCTCTCTGCTTCCTACCACAGATCCTGTCCTGTCATCCACTTAAGTCCACCAGATATGTCATGCATTGTTTTCCCTTGTCTCTCTTGACCCTCTATTCGACTCATGAGTAACAGATTCCCCAGGCCCTCCTTCCACATTACATGTCCCAGAAGCTTTGGCTGCCTCTTCCTGATATTAAGTATAAGCCTCCTCCTTGTTTGCAACTGCTCTAAAATCTCATCGTTGCTCACACAGTCAGTCTATGATATCCTCAGCATCCTTCTGTAGAACCACATATGTTGCATCGAGCTTCTTCTTCATCTTTGAGGAAATTGTCCAACATTCACTGCCATAAAGGACAGATGTAATGTAACAGTTCAGTATCCAGTAAGTTAACTCACCATTTGTCTAATCAAAGTATTATTGGTGGTCCTATTAATGGACAGAAATTCTAAGGTACTGATATTTTAACTAGCATATGTCAAATTAGTTTCAAATAGTGAGGATGGCTTGAATAAAAGGGATATTTGAAGAACTTCTAAATCTCTATCTATAAAAGGCAGGATGTGTGTGTAATGAATGCACGGCCACAATTTTCAACGGATTTGCACCAAAATTTACATGCACATGCTCAAAGTTAGTTTCCCAACTCCCATCAATAGTGGAAATAATCGATTTTTCATGCTTCTGCGGCAGTTTTCATGTAGTTTGCGGCCATTTTCTACTGGCCAGAGTGAGAGCCTATATCTGGCTGCCACGAATAGGCAGGAAGATTCTATTGGCCAGCATGAGAGCCAACAGCTGACTGACACAAATGTTAACTAGCATGCTAGCATGCAAAAAAAATCTATAGCTGCATTTGTCACAAGTGAGAAAAATTTAAATCTGCACGGCACTTTACTCCAATTGGCTCATTTGCTTCCTTAAACTCAATGTTGGGTGTGAAAAAGTATTTGTTGCTAACATTCTTTTTTCATTCAGTTTTTCCAGCTATGAGTTCTTTTTTAAAGCTGATCGTTTTGTGTTCATTTTATTTAGTTCTTTTTCTGTAACAGATTTAATGTTTAGTATAAAGCTTAGAAAAATTTGCAGTGTGAGATAGACAAGTAAGGCATATAGCAACATCAGCACGGCAAAGGGCACTCCTTTAAAGGCAAGGAAGGGCAAAAATATTTTAAGTCAAGTGATAGCAATTGCTGTATGAGTTGTACGATTTTTGAATCAAGCACAGGCAACCCCGGGCCATGCTAATAGTATTATATAAAGTCCTGAATTAAATAAAAATAAAACTCTTAGAATGCTTGTTCCTTAAATTATGGAGATGGATGAAGAAAATTCTTGTTAGTTTACTAAATAATTTTTTTTAAATAAGGTTGTACCAAGTGGCCTTTTTGTTACAAAAGGAATAATTGGAATGGCCTGTTCATTTAAAACTAAAAGTTAAATATGTTCTAAGGTCCCCCAGCAGGTAGTATGTTTTTATTTCTATTTTTTTTTTTTTTTTTTTTTTTTTTTTTTTTAAATGAAATATATTTACTATATTTGTTGCTTAGTTGGTATGAAACTACCAGGCCCAGAGATTGAACTCACAATCTATATGCAACCAAATGCATCAACCAATTCTTTCATTCTTTAAGCTATTGTCCTATGGATTAGTCACTACCAAGCAGTGCTGAAGGCTATCCTCAGACATCAATAAGAGATTGAGAACAACATACTTAAAGTCAGTTCAAAATTCCCAGAAGGTTAATCAGATTAGAAAACATCTGAAGAAGGTTAATGAGGACAATGACTGAAACACTGTGATAGTAAAAACAGTTGCATAAATGATAATTCCTCATCCCAGAAATTCTGAGAAATTTTCTTGAGCTTTCAAATCATTACATAAAATTAATGAATTGTTTATTTCTGGGCTTGACTCAGGACAAACGTTATTGTGGAAAGCGAAACTACAAATATGTGGACAACAACTGTATGAAGGATGAAAAAAAAATTAACATTATTGTTGCTATGGTATTAGGGGAATTTTAGATTTTTCAGTTAATTTTTACTTTCAATTTTCTTTTTTTATGAAAAATTGGTTAATTTTGCTTTTTTTTTAAAATTTTGTTAGTTGCAGAAATAAAAGCAAATTTAATTGAAAGAAAAACTAATTGAGAAAGACATTGGTCTCTCCTTGCTTGCTGGTTTTAATTAGCAAAATTGCCGATATTTGCTGGAATTCACCACCCCTTTTTCATATTTTATTTATTTTTTGCTGAAAGAAAATTCTCAAAATCCTCTGCATTTGAATTGTCAGCAGAAAGGAGGATCACAAACATATGAAATTACACAACATAGACATTATGAAATGTATACATTTCAAATATATATGTGTGTGTGTGTG
Source organism: Acanthosepion pharaonis (assembly GCA_903632075.3). NCBI lineage: Eukaryota > Metazoa > Mollusca > Cephalopoda > Sepiida > Sepiidae > Acanthosepion > Acanthosepion pharaonis. The sequence goes on from CAHIKZ030002669.1 coordinate 49,287, forward strand.
TGTGCACACATATATATATATATATATATATATATATATATATATATATATATATACACACACACACACACAGGGTGCTACAGAAATATATCCCACATAATGGTAAGACACTAGTGGAAATGGTATCTTCATCTAGTTAATGTCTTACCAATGGTTTTTCTGTCATATATATATATATATATATATATATATATATATATAATTCATTGTACTCCAAGCAAGGCAGTAAATCCACTAAGATGCAAAGGATTTCTAAGTGTGAAAGAAGAGAAAAAAAAAATTATTTTGGAGAAAGAACAATAAAACAACAGAAAATAAGAAGATAGAAGGTAACAATTGACATTGCAGTTAATTTTTTGCAGATCAAAGCTGACCGGAAATCAAAAAGCCAGAATTTCATATTCAAAATTCTTAATACAAAGTTTGCATATATCTACTTGCAAAAGAGTGAATACCAGAAACAATATAAATTTTGTACTTATCTGTTTGGTTATCACAAGCCTGAAATTGGATGTCTTGTTATCATAAATTCAAGGAGCAAAAAGAGGAAGATTGATTTTCTTGCTTAACAATATCTTGTGCAGGTCTCATCAGATCACATGGCTGTTTTTTTTATTCTTATGAATATTTATAATGAACTTTTATTGCTAATATTTTTTTGTTTTGGGTCAAAGGGAAATAATTTTTTTGTCTCTTGATACACTCTAACTTCAAATTGGTTAAGCATCTCACTTTATAAATCTTTCAAATAAACAATATAGTCAATATAGTTTAAGTTAATATCAATTAAAGGATACCAGTTAATACTAGTGATATAATGGAATATGCTACCGTATTCTACTTGGTTATAGTAGCCAAAACCACTTAGCTACTTCATTCAAATATATCCCTTTCTGGGACATATCAATTAGTACTTTTGCCTTAATTTTAATGGCTTTTCATTGCATCTATTTACTGTTTTTCAATAGTTATTAATATGAGTACATAGCTTCTTTGTCTTTTCTATAAATATTTTCATTGCTGCTGTTTTAATGAGCTCTCCTCCTTCCTACCTCATTTGCATAAAATTAAGCCTGCTACTAAATTGGCAATTAGGTCTCATCAATTTACCATTGAAATATATAACACCATAATACAACTGAGTACACATAAGACAAAAGGTTTCAAATTTGCATTGTTTATTGAAAATGACACTAAAACTACTACACTGTGTAATATATTACATCATAATATAGCTAAATTCAGTAGAATTTCCCTTTGAAATAAATGAAGGTCTGATTTGATGGCACAAGGATTTAGTAATACTGTACTTGTGACATGTATCTTGTCCATATACAATTTGTAAAGCTTGAGGAAATTATAAATTTTAAGACTATCATTAATCAGTGGATTGAAATTCCAAAAACTTAATCTTTTAAACTCTTTTTCTAAAAAAACAGTAGCGATTTGGAAAAAGGCATTATGTGTCATTACTTATCATGTGAAACTCCAACTTTCAAATTGAGTGCCAACATTCCCAAATCAACTTGCCTTAAGGATCACAGCTAGTTACAGATGAACATTTTGTGGACATGGAGAAGATGAAAGAGGCTGTTATGAGGACCCTAGATCCCTTTCATTTTGGAGGGTGAGGATGATGAGGAAAACCTTCAGGAAGTGCTACAACAAGAGGATTTAAGTCAGAGAAATGTCTCCTGAAAAATTCTCAGAAACTTCTGGTGTGTATTGTGTATGTAATTTAATTGCATTGACATCACTTATTGAGATTTTTTTAACAATTCGCTCCGGATTCCCTGGATTTAGCAGTTGAAATATCTTGAGAGTGATAGGGTTAATGCTTGATGACTTCTTTTTTTCAGTTTTTTTTTGTATAAGTTGGCTTTGGAGCGACCTGTAAGTTTATATATGACCTTGAGTTGTTTTATCTTTTCTGAAAAGTAAGTAGTGTCTTGTTTACCGAATAAAATTGGTCAGCTCAACAACAGAGAGCAGGAAGAGTGAGACAATTCAATATTTTCCAAAATTGAAAGCAATTTGAGGAAATGATTACCATTTCAAGAATGTTAATATGCTTAGCTTCTTTTTTTTTTCCTTGTTTCTGTAAAAATTCTGCTTCTGGACATTTTTTCTTCAAGAAACGAAATGGTTAATTTCTGAATAAGAGTTTGGAAGAAAAGCTTATATATTTCCTTATCAAATTCAGGCAGATTAAAATTATTTCTGCAGAGTGAATCTTTGTTTTTTTTTTGTTTTTTTTTTCTCATTTAGCTTTTTCTCTTTGACTCCAATGGATTTTGTTGAATGTTTGTTCATTAATTTCCTCTCAGACATTTCTTTCCATCTCAAAAGCAATTCAGCCGTCTGCAAGCAAAATAATGTATTATTTTGTGAGTTTTATTTTTTTATATTCTCTTGAGATGCTTATAGAATTTAATTCAAGGAATTTTCATCACTTGCAAAAAAAAAAAAAAATTGCTACCTCAGTATTAACAATAGACATTACAATATCCTCTGATTTCATTATCTTCGCGCCAGAGACAATGTTTCTATCAAAGACAAATTCCTTTGGCTCCAATCAAATCACTTTGTGAATTACTGTTTAATGTGCTCTTATTTTTCAAGTGGTTCGACTACAGTGTGGTTTGATATTTGGAAATGAAGCATTTGCCCCTATTTAAGAAATTGGGTCACTGTATTTATCTTCATTGTTTTGTTTGACAATTTTTACCCTTTATATTCTTTGGCCTTGAACATGGCATTTTTTTTTACTTTTTTGTGTAAGGCCTGGGAGCCACTCGAGGTAGAGGGTTATAGAATAAGAAGTACAGTTTATGCAGATATGTGGGGAAGATAAGTTAGCCCTAGACTTGAACAGGCTACGACTGTAGTGATCGGGAAATGATTCTCATGGAATTTGGTTCCACAGAGAAGTGGTTTTTTGGTTGAAAGCTGCTCGAGGGAAACTTTCTCCTCACCAAAAGAATACGGGGGGGGGGCATCTGATCATCTTTCAGTGTCTCCAGCCATTTTTGTTACTTTCTCCACCAACTACAAGGCCCAAGATCCACTCAAGTTGTAGATGGCTACTAAATAAGATTGCTTTACAGATCTACAAGGAAGGAACAAGATGTATATATCATGAGGATAGGGCACCTTGGCGGTGTAATAGTTAGCAAGCTTGTCTCGCTAAAACAATTACGAATGAATAGTGAGTTTGATCCTCATTGGGTGCCCCCCCACACACACACACACTTTCGGCCTTGTGCCACATCTAAGCTACGCTTGGAAAATCTCTATATCATGAGGATATGTAGGATAGATAATGGTTGACACTAGAATTAAAGATGTTGAGATAGCGGCAATTAGGGAAGCATTCTCTTGTAAAGTAATCACAAAGTAATTTCTGGGAAAGAAACAGTTGGAGTCGAACTTCCTCCTTATGAATGAAATATGAAGGGACTGAGGATGATTTAGCAGTATGTATGTGACATGGTGGGTCCAAGCCTTGAATGTCTGGACTGGCAGCACTAAGAAATGTAGATTGGCCGGGCATAACCTATGAAAATAGCGATAGTGAGAGCCTATCCATGTTTTGTCTGTTGGAAATTGGTTGTAGGAGTGGAAAATAATTTATCATCCACACGGGCCCCATAAATGCTTTCGAATTTGGTGCTGGAAATTGAGGACTGTATAGTTCCAGTCCCAATATGGCAGCAATACTCCATATTTAATTTGATCTAATTCTTGCAAAGATAACATATGACTGATGCGTTACGGAAAAAGGGGTTTCCAATTGTAACGCATTTGTTAGATATTTAACATTTTCAAAATAAATGAATTTAACACTTATATGGTCTTGATATATATTTATATAGAGAGCTAGTTCTGAGATAACTGAAAAAGGAATAGGAAAATCAATTATTCAAAAAATATCTTTTTTAATCACTTCACATTGATCAAGGCAATAAAGCCACTAAGATTGAGTGTTAAAGAATATGAGAAAAATATACTATTAAGGAGAATGTATAATAAAAATAAATAACTACAATCCTTCTGCAGATGAGAAAATGAGTGATAGTATATTTCTTTGAGAAACATCTAATGATATTGTGTTAACAGTTTGTTTTGAGAATCCAGTTTGCAGAGGCATCATCTCATTTGTTGAAATGAAATGTTGTGTTAAATAGTTATTTATATATATATATATATATATATATATATATATATATATATATATTACATGAATCATTCATACAAAAAGTAGATTAATAAAGTTAATGATATAAAATGGCAAAAACTTTTCACAAACAAAATTTTAAAGTTGCATTAACCTACAAACACCTTGAATTTTTTTAATTTCATATAATTTCATTAATATAACAAATTTTTCTGAATTTTTTGGCATATATGCCATGGTATACAAATATTGTATGGATTATAAAATTCTATATAAAATCTGTGTTAAGTAAAAAAAAAAAAAATTCATGGTGTACGCATATTTCTTTCCCCCACCATGACTAATATATATATATATATATATATATATAATTTTGATGAGATATAATAGTTTTCTCAACTTATAAACATTTCTCTCTCTTCTTATTTTCAGTCTTTCCTCTTTATCTTATGGTACTTCTTTCTTTAACTACCTTTCTTTTCATAATGACTTTTGTCTTGTACATTTTGTCCAGATGTGGTAAAAAAAATGAAAGGGGTGGGGGATCGAATTAATAAATATTCCAGTTAGATTTGATCAGATGGAAGCCAGGTTTCATGGAAACTTCATCTGATTCTCTTTTTATGTTTCAAATTTTTCCTTTTTTTTTTTTTTTTTTTTTTTTAAATAAAAAAAAAAAAAAAAAAAAAACCCATAAATTTACAAATTTCAAAACTGTTTTGTTTGTCCTGTGGCACCAGTACTGCCTGGATATCATCAAAAACAATCAGAACTTTGTTTATTATTTTCTGCTCAATTTGCAGAAAGAATTTATTCAAGAGGAGCTATCAGAGAAAGTGACAGTCTCTTTGCACAACATCCTCTTACATTTTACAGCTTTTTTTCAATCCACCAAATATCTATATGATTATATATATATATATATATATATATATATATATATATATAAAGAAGACAGATTTTAATTAGCAATTTCATTTATAAATTTTATTTCATTTTATCTATTATTTTTATGATATATATATATACACACACACAACACTATTGCTTGATAAGACACCAGGAGTCTTGAAGCAAAATCACTATTTTTTTAGTGATTTTATAACATATTTGTTATAATTTTCGAATAAATAATAATATATTACACACACAGATAGATATATATATATATATATATATATATATATATATATATATATATATATATATATATATATATATATATATATATAATGGATGTATTTACCTTTCTGAGTTTATATGAAATTGGAAATTTCTTTTTTTTTTTTTTCTCATCCAAGAAGGTTTAATATTTTGTGTCCTGTGAAAATATCTTCTTTTTGGGTGGGGAGTGTTAGCTGTTGCCTATTCTTTCTCTGCACTAATGAGCTGGCTGTAACACTTTTTGTCAATTTCTGTCTTGTGCATATAACTCTTGATCTCTTTTGTTGCTGGCTTATTTCTTTTCTTTTTTGTGAATGTGTGTGTGAATTTTATTTAGAATCATGGAGACCCTGTGTCCTGTCACAGTAAAGTATTAGGCCCATATTTTGTTTGAATTTACAAGATTCCTCTCCAGTATTTTCATCCTCATCACTCAGTTCACAACTACTCTTACCTTGGCAACACCTGTCCTTTCCCCTTTTTACAAAATTACTTGATGAGTTGGACAGTTTCAGCTAAAATTTCATATATTTTTTTTTTTTTACCTTTTTTTCTTTACCTTGTAGGCTTGGCAGTAGACAATGTGCGAAGTCTTTTAGTAAATAAAACTCCATAGTAAGAAGCCCAGAAAATAAGAATTAAAAAGAAAAAAAATATATAGAAAATGGAAGAAACATTCCAAAACTTACCTTCCACTAAGAAGAAAAAGATAGAAAGAGAAAAATATGAAGAAACAACTAATTTCTTTATAATTATTTATTCAGCTTTTTTAATGTTTTTTTACCACTCATTCTACTTTTCTTTTCTTTTTTATTCATCCACGTTCTTTACTGTACTCACTGCCAATTCTCTACTCTACAGTTTTCTGCACCCTGAGGAAATTAAAAAAAAAAATGGTAGATAGATTTTGATAATGGACAAACTCTAATATGAAAGATGTTTTTTATCCTGTCCTACCACCATTTAAAAGAAGTAGGATTTAAGGAACAGGTTTTGCTTTGCACCTTTTAAAAATATCAGTCATTTAATATAATATAAAAAGATAAAGGAAACATTAGACCTTCATCTTCAAATAAATCCTTTTTAACTGGAGTGCATCTTGATTTGCTTAATAACTGGGTGATTCATTTGCCTTTTCTTTCATATAAAGTGCATCCTATGTTGAGGAACTTGTCTGTCTTTGCCTCAAGATTTGTGTAAGTCAGGCCAACAGCTTTATTAAATTGTTAAGATAAATTACAGATGAAAAGCAGTGTCTAAATGCACAAATTTAATATTTTATAATGGATGACTTGTTTTTCTAACCTGTGATATTATAATGAGGATTTATTTAAATAAATCCATTAAAACCTTGATTCACTCTGGTGATTAAAAAAAAAAAAAGTATTCCTTGCTTTTCAAAAGATTGCTTCATGTGACTTTGATTTACAATGGCGTTCATCTCCCACTGTCTATAAAATGGCTTAAAGTGAAGAAGCAATTACTATTAATTTGTATAAGAAAAACTTTTCAGTTTTCTAAGGTCCAAAAAATAATCTTTTGTGTTTTGCTCATCTCAGTATTCAGCAACTTAGAATCACAAACTTTTTCTATCTTATTTTTTTTTTCACAGGTTTCAAAACATCCTGTAAATTTGTTCTAAACCTACTCTTCAGTGTTGAATAGAAGTGGGGTGGGGTCTTCTGAATATACAATAAGGTGGGATGGCAGAAGGAAATTCATTAACATGGTCAAAAAGTGCAAAATGTATAAATGAAGGGTTTTAAGAAGCTTTGAAGGATTTATTTGAGTTGTGCATAGAAATCTTGAAAAAAAAAACACGTCAATGGTCAAGAATTAATCCAAAGATTATTGATAGAATAGACATATATACATTTTGATTTTAAAAATTTGTCGCGTTGTAAGTTAACTCCAACTGATATCTTTCTGCCACTTGTTCCACAAATTAATTAAATAATTTGCGTCCAGGTTTTAAAGTTGGTGGGCTAGACAAAAATACTTCACAGGTCAGATGTGGCCAGAGGCCTGGGGTTGCTGATCCCCACTGTAGATTTTTCCTTCTTTACATGCAAACTATTATCCTTTGTTGTTTTGATTGCAATGTCTCTTTCTTTTTTTTTCTATGTCCTCCAGTCTTCATCAGCTGCTTATTGATCCAGATAACCTTCAAGGAATTTAAAATTGAACTCCTTATCTAATCTGCAAGTATTAGACTGCCCTGCTTCCAGCGATCATGTTGAGCAATATTGTTTTTAGGTCTTACTCTAGTACTGTTCACTTATTGCTACCCCTATTTCCAGCAAATGTCGAGCTGACCAGCTCTGGGATTGAACACACAATCCCTGTCACCAACAGAGCTGTGGAGTCAGAACATAAAACTTTGTCTCTGACTTCTTTATTTTTGGCACCTCTGACTCCTCTTTATGTAATTAAATGATTATGGCCTATAAATCTAATAAAGTTTATGCATACACACCTAACTTGAGTTGGCCTATATCATTAGAACTAGTTTATGTCAAAGAATAAAGATATTGTGGCTTTTATGTCATACCTATTCATTCTTCAATATTTTCTAACAGAATTAGAGACAAAATCTTTGAAAGGATATAAAAGAAATAAAAATCTTATAATTCAAAGGCTTTTATTTTATATATATATATATATATATATATATATAATATTAGAAGTCTTAAAATCGATTTTTTTTTTTTTGAATTTGTAGGTCTGATGAATTGGATCATGATTAGATTTCAATGTGATAAATTATAACCATAAAATATTAGTGTTTGAGCCTTTTATAATATATATATATATATATATATAAATAAAAGACATTTTTTATGTTTATACATTCTTTCTATAGATACAAATATTTAAGTAAATGCCCTGTTTATAATAAACAGTATTAACAACATTTACTGGCCTGAATGTCCAAGTAATTGTCATAGAAAATATACGTCCTCCGACAGGAATCGAACTTGTATCCTATATGGAACCATCGCATAGCCTGACGTGCCTTAGCCGACTGGGCCACAGAGGAGCATTCAGTTACCAAAGTCGATTTAACTGTTTTTAAACACAATTCTCCATGTTTTTCTCTCATTCATTCATATCTGCTCAATGTGTATCCAAATATAAACAAATGACATCATGCATTACCAAATGGACAATGTCCAACAATTATTTAAGACATTTTTTTATGTTTATACGTTCTTTTTATGGATACAAATATTTAAGTAAATGATATATATAAAAAGTAAATGATGTGTGTGTGTGTATATATATATATATAAGAAATAAGTACAGAACAAAAATAAAATTACTTTATAACAGAAATTGAAATATAATCTTTACAGGATGTAAAAGACATAACAAAAATAAAAATTCTATAATGTAAGATTTTTTACATATATGGTTTTGCAAATACAAAAAAGTAAAATGACTTTCAAAAGGAAGTTGAGATTTATTTTTAAAGGACATAGCAAATATAGAGTAGATGAAACAAAAATTTTATAATGTAAGACTTTACATAAAGTGTAAATTCAACTGGATTTGGAGTCAGTATAGTTTTATCAACTCCAGTGACCCCTTAATTGCTCTAGACTCTGACTCCACAGCCCTGGTCACCAAATTCAGGAGCTAACGCTTTAATCCATTCGGCTATTGCCATATGACTCTGAGCAGTCCAACATAAGAATTAGATGAGATATCCTTAGACTTGTTCAGTAGAATGAGAACAACCTACCTCAATTGATTCAATAAAGAGTTCAGTTCAAAATTCCCTGAATGTTATATGAAATGACAAGCATCTGAGGGAGGCTGGATTGCATACCAGCTAAAACATTTGGATAACAACAACAAAGATGAGGATAAATTATGTAAACTACTTATCCCTGAAATTCGGATAAAAGAATCAGTTAAGGGATTTTTCTTTTTGTTTATTTAAATATCTGGTTGGTTTTCTCTGGTAAAATGTCTGGTTCACACTCCTCTCCTATCTTTTGAACAGGAGAAGAGGTTTATCCCTTGATTCTTGTTTAGGATTGGGTTTCTAGTTTCTTCTAATGTCTAATTCAGCTCTATACTTCTCTGAAATTGTATTTACTATTTACCTACTTTTTTTTCCTCAATAGGAGTAGATAGCTTTGCCTATCCTCCAATTAACTCACCTCCGCGGTCCATTGAACAGGAGTAGAGGTTTATCCCTTGTTTCTTGTTTAGGATTGGGTTTCCAGTTCTGTCTGAAGTCTCTTCATTCACTTTCACTCCCAACAGCCTCTTGCATCTTCATGATATTATCACCTTACTTGGGATGAATTGATGTAAAAATCTGTTCTTGTCATCACTGAGTTTATTTTTGTGCTGAGTCATCCTTCCTTATACAAAAACTTTACCCCTCAATGTCAGACATTTTTCTCCCTCTCTCTTGCTCTAAATTTACTGAGGTCCTAATTTATAAGACTCTGTTTTCTCTAATTTTTCACTTTTAATGGCACACACCCACGAGCCATTTTTTCAAGCAACTCACCATCAACTTATTCCATTCCCAAAAAAGGAAATTCTACAAACAGAACAGCCTCTTGTAGATTTCGGCCTGTTGATAGATTGAATAACTGCCAAGTTATTTACTGGTTGGAAAATAAAATTTTCTGAAGAGGTTGCACTGATGCTATTAGGGAAGGCATGAATCTGTTTTTCCCTGTGATGATGTCATATTGTCAGGTATTTTGACAAATTATCTCCTCACTGAGGAGTAATTGAGAAGGATGAGGGAGTAAACATTAAGACAACTTATTCTTTTGACTAAATCTATGGTTCTTTTATTCTCCAATACCCATTTTCATTCACTTTTTGGCATGTAAAACATCTAGAATTAAAATTACACTGTTCAAATAAGAAGATTTAATGTCAAATGTATTTTTTAAAGAAATATGAGTTTGTTCAATTCCTTCTTGATCAATTCACAGACAGATCACAAAAATGGATGCATTTCAGCCATACCATATTGAAAAACCATTTTTTCAAAAGAACAAATTAAGCACCAAGAGGGTGACTTCTTGAAAAACCAGAGGCATTAAACATTTTTTGCTGCAGGGAATTGAACTGAAATTAATCTAATTAGAGACTATATGATATGGTGGATAAAATTTTTTTTCCTCAATTAAACATACTTGTAATTTTTCCTGCTAGTATTAAATCATACCAATCTATATCAATAAAATATCTATATATATATATATATAAATATATATATATTGTCCTTCTATTATAAACAGGTTTTATCCAAGGCTATAGAATTCCAGTCAATTATTTTTTATAAATATCTTTGGAGGAGAACAAAGAGGATTCACACCTTTAAGGGGTATTAGCATGTGAAGTGAATGTAATGGTTTTGAACTGGAATTCAAACTTGGCTCTCTGATTCCTCAATCCAAGCCACTATCAATTTAGATATGCCTCTTCAAAACCTGAAATTTGTTTGGGGACCTTGTGGCTTTTAGTGCACCAGGTCTCTGAATTCTTGCCCTTCCAAAATTGTTGGATGGTCTTGCATAAAACTTAAACCACTATAATCAAATCTCATGTGCTGTTGTCTTTTGTGGTTTCCTGGGAACTGATCTGTTTGACCCTCATGCATCAAATTCGATAAATGCATTCTTATAATATATATATATATATATATATATATATATATATATATATATATAAAATGAATATAATAAAAGTTGACTATTTTTTTATCTTTAATTTTTAAACAGAAAAACAAATTCAATATCAAAACATATAAAAGTAATAAAAAAAAATAAGCAGTTTATTGACACAAAAACAAAAATTATATAAAGCTTAATCTTTACAAATGACTCCTTAGCATGGCCTGGATACTGGTTGCATACCAGTGCTGGTCCACAGACCACCACTTTTAGTAGCACTGGTGTACTAGATAATGGCTTATAACTGGAACTCTGAGAGCAACATTTCAATTCCATTCAGGCTTGTCATATTCACTTATGTGCAAAAACTCTTGGAGAAAGTATGAATCCACCTGTTGGCTTTGTGTGTTTTGAAAAAAAAAATGTGCAAAAAAGACATGAAACATTTGTTTTAACTAACCACCTTAAGAGACAGCATATTTGAAGACTAACAATCAGAAAGTACAAGTGTATTGATTTAAAGAATCTGGTATGTCGTTTGGGTTGCCATTTCCTTTATCTCTCTAGGAAAAGAGAATCGCTTGACATACATGATCTCGCATATTGTTTTGACTGATTACAACCTGATGTAAAATCTCATATTTATTTTTAGGTGAATAAAAATGTTTTTTTTTTTTTTTTTTAGTTTACTTGAACCAAGTGTATTTTTTAAACAAAATCTACATATCTTATTTAAGATTTGTTATTGTTGGTTTTTTTCTTCAAACCTCTCATTTACATTATTGAAAAATTTTTTGAATTTTTCTTTGAAATCTTTCATTTAGGGCCACTGTTTTAATTATGAAACGTTTAATATGACTACAATAGAATTAACAGTATGTTTTTTTTTTAATTTTTAAGGAAAAAGCACTGTAAATTTAGCACAAACATTATCTTAATGAACTTATGTTTATTTGTCTCTTTCTGTTCTCTGTCATCTATCATTCTTTCGGTTCACAATCTATCACTGTTTTTTCTTTATCATTTATCGATCTTTCTTTCTCTCTGTTCACAGTCTATCTCTCTCTCTCTCTATATATATATATATATATATATATATATATTTTTGTTCTGTCATCTATCTATCATTCTTTCTGTTCACAATCTATCACTTTTTGTTTTTTATCATCTATCAATTTTCTTTTTTTTCTGTTCACAATCTATCTCTAAATGTTATATAAGATTTTTTTCAAAATGTGTGCTTTAGCTGTGTTTAAGGCCGAATGTATGGGATACCCAGTGAGATAAATTACTGAGTTGTAATGTTTAAACAAGACACATTTTAACCATTACACCTAAACAGGTTCCCTCTAAATATATATATATATATATATATATATATATATATATATATATAAATTAATTGATTTAAAATATGGTTATTTTGCTTACACAGTTCCAACCATGTTTCAAAAATAGAAGCTAAAACCCCTAATTTTTTTTTTGCAATTAAATTAAAAGCATTAGTTCCATTTCATCAAAAAAGCGAATTTTGGAGTAACTTTTTAAAATCAAAATTAACCAAAAAATAAAATATCTATAAAACTTATTCAATTTTATATCTTACTGTTCTTTCTTGAATTTGTTTTATATATATATATATATATATATATATATATATCCTATTTTATATCTTTGTTATATTATAATTATTTATCTTTCTGTTCACAATCTATCTTTTTTTTGTTCTTTATTTCATTTTCTTTCTATATCTCTGTTGAAATTGTTCTCTTTTTATATATATTATATATATATATATATATATATATATTTATCTTTTTTTATCTATCATTCTATCTTTTAAACAATCTTCCTTTTTGTGTATTTATATATATATTTCATATATCTCTATTTTCATTATATATATATATATATTTCTATATATATAAAATATAAAAATTTTGTTTTTTATCTATCATTTTTCTGTTCAAATCAATTTTTTTAAAATCATCATATTTCTGTTGATTTAATTTCTCTGTTCAGTCTATATATATATATATATATATATATATATTTATCTATCATTCTTTCTGTTTATCAATCTTTTTTTTGTTCTTTATCATCTATCGATCTTTCTTTCTCTGTTCACAGTCTCTATCTGCCCCAAAGATTTCTTATATATATATATATATATATATATATATATATATATTTTTTTTCTGTTCTCTATAATTTGACAAAAAATAATTCAATATCAAAACATATAAAAAGTAATAAAAAATATGCAGTTTATTAAGACAAAAACAGAAATTATATAACCTTAATCTTTACAAATGATTCCTTAGCATGGCTGGGACACTAGTCGCATACTGGTGCTGGCTTGTAACTGGAACTCTGGGAACAACATTTCAATTCAATTTAGGCTTGTTATATTCACTTATGTGCAAAAACTCTTGGGAAAAGCTGTGGGTTAAATAATAGGGCGTGTATCAGTAAATCATTGTCTGCAAAAAATTCTTATAATCCAAAAATATTTTCTGGCTTTAAATAACATAGAAAAAGTTGATAAAGCATTAAAAACATATCCATGTTTGAAGAGATGGACCTTTTTATCATTTAAATATTCCTGACCACATCTGAAACCGATCTCCTAATAGAAAACTCTATTCTTGTTCTCCTTTCTGAGGCCAGTACTTAAAATATTTTGCCCTTCCTTGCCTTTAAAGGAGTGCCTTTTGCCATGCTGATGTTGCTACATGCCTTACTTCTTGCCTATCTCACACTGCAAATTTTTTCTAAGCTCTATACTAAACATTAAATCTGTTACGAAAAAAAGAACTAAACAAAATGAACACAAAACGATCAGCTTTAAAAAAGGACTCGTAACTGGAAAAACTGAATGAAAAAAAGAATGTTAACAACAAATTTTTTTTCACACCCAACCCAGTTCTGTGGAATCAGAATCAACGTTGAGTTTAAGCAAGCGAATGAGCCAATTGGAGTAAAGTGCCATGCAGATTTAAATTTTTCCCACTTGTGACGAATGCAGCTATTGATTTTTTTTTTTTGCTAGCATGCTAGTTAACATTCATGTCAGTCAGCTGTTGGCTCTCATGCTGGCCAATAGAATCTTCCTGCCTATTCGTGGCAGCCAGCTATAGGCTCTCACTCTGGCCAGTAGAAAATGGCTACAAACTATATGAAAACTGCTGTAGAAGCATGAAAAAAATCGATTATTTCTACTATCGATAGGAGTTGGGAAATGCAAATTCAGTCTTGGCCTTTCCACTAACTTGAAGCATGTGCATGTAAATTTTGGTGAAAATCCGTTGAAAATTGTGGCCGTGCATTCATTACACACACACACACACACACACACACACACACACATCACATCCTGCCTTTTATAGATAGAGATAAAATAATCATAAATAAATTTAATATGAGATAATTTATAAGTAAAATGACAATATGAATCAGGGCTTTAATTATTCAAAAGAAATTCTTTTTGTTTATAAAATTTGATTTTAGATCAATCCTCTCTAAAACCTACAGGATTCATTTTAATATTTTACTATGTTGGCCAAAAACTACTCTTTTTTATAGTCTCTCAGACAATATATAATTCATTTTTATCTAAAAATACTAATTTTTTTATGAATTATCCATATACCTAGATATTTGAAGTGTTTTGACAAGTCATTGGTAAACTGTGACCCATGCTTGATTTCATAAAGTAAATGTTTCTGAAAAAATTTATTTTGTTTCCTTCTCACTTGTTCACTCACACACTCTCTCATACATAACCACCAACATAAACAACAATTATGTACAAAGTTTACCGAATTTTTGCAATAATTCAATGAAAATAACATTTTCATCATTTTAAGCCATTGACAATTTTCACTGACGGAGATCATATGCATAAACAACTTTTGCTTTTGAAACAGAAAACATCCATAATAATTTTTTTTTCTTTGAAGAAGAAATATACTTTTTCTAAGTTTTAAATGAATAAATTTGAAATAAATCACATGCAGTGACATGTGTCAATCACATTGTCATCTGTGATAATATTTAAGATTTATTTAATACTTTTTTTTTTTTAAAAAAAAAAAAAAAAAACAAAACTTTTGTCCCATTTATCAGGTATATGCTTACACATATGGACTTCTGTAGGGAAAATAGCTGAGGTACCTGCTATGAAAATTTGTTGAAATTTTTTAACTGGTTTTTTAAAAAAAAAAAAAAAAAGTAAAAAGGTTGCCCATGCCTGACTTATAGTTTATTAATTCCACATTAATGGATTCGGGATATATGACATCACTTGTCTTTAAGTTAATCACTTTTACCAAGGAAGAAGAAGCAACAGTAAAATAGCTGTTACACCTATTATCAAAAATAATCTATAAAAATAAAAAAAAAATATGAATGCAAGTAAAAGCAACTTCTCAAGGTCTTGTATTTCTTTTTTAATCTATTTATTTTTTTTTTTCACATTTAATCTTTTTTTGAAATTGAGATGAAGACAACACCAATGATTTATTCTGGGATTTAGGGGTGGCGATGAATTATACACTGCTACAATTCTCAATTGGATCAGACATTGTAAAAAAAAACAAAAAAAAAATTCCTTTTATTTTTTTGGGACTTTTAATTACCAGAAAAAAAAATGGGAAAAAATAAACAGATTAACAAATATGCAAAGTTGAATTCGTAAAAAAAATATATTTTTCAATTTCAAGTTGTTTTAAAGAATTTTAATTATGTTTCTTCGTTATCCAAATTACCATGTGGGTTTATAAAATCATTTTTTTTTTTTTTTTTTAATGAATATGATTTATTTTTTTTTTTTTTTTCCTGTTTCTGTCCAAATACCTGTTCTGAAAAGTCTGTTTCCTCCTTTTACTTAAGAGTGGGTATCTCATTAAATTTTAAAAAGGTTGCAAACTGGGAAATTGAATATATTTTGTTTATTTTTCTTATAATTTATATATACTTCATTATATACTAGAAATGAAAAATGATTTTATCTGTTTTATATAAAAAAATATTTGTTGAAAAAAAGAAAACAAAAACCATGAGTTTATTTTTTATTATTTTTAGAATTTTTTCATTTTTTTTCCTCTAAATCTTTTCCAAAAATTTCTTCTTTATAAGCTATGAGAATTTTCATCAAAAAAAAAAAACATTTTGACTAGATTTTTATTTGTTTATTTTAAAAGTTATTTTTTCTTTTCATTTGATAAATATTTTTAAATTTTTTTTTTTTCTCTCATTTTTTGCATTTTTTTCATTTATTATTTTTTATTTCAAATAAAAAAAGGGTTTTGAGTTTAAAAATATTTTAAATTGAAACATATTTACTTTTTCTGTTTTATTTTTTTATATAAAGTAATAAACTTTTTTAAAATTTGTTTTGTTTTTTACCATGAATTGAAATTTTATAATGTTAATTGGATTTTTTTTTTATTTGATTTTTTTTTCAAATTTTTTCTGAAAAAAAAAAAAATATAGATTTTTTTTTTACTTACCTGAACATTGTTTATTATTTCTCCTTTTCGTTTTTTTATTTAAAAACAAAAAAATTTTTGTCATTAAAGCTGGGTATTTCTTTCTATCTTTTTCATCACAATTTTCCTTCTATCTTTTGTTTTTCACCAGAGTTTATTTCCTTCTTTCCATTCTTTTTTCATCTTTTTTTTCTTTTCTTTTTTCTTTTTTTCTCTTTCTGCTTTGACAATTTTTTTTCATCTCCTGTTAGATTTTCTTTTTTTTTTTTTTCCTCATAGAAATGCTTTCCTTTTCTTTTTTTAAAAACGATTGTTAATAATTTTTTCATTTTTATTTTCTATTTTTTCTTTTTTTTCTTTTTTTTTTTTCTTAGTGTCCTTTTTTTTTTTTTTTTCCTTAACGTGTCCTTTTTCTTTTTTTTTTTAGTCGTGTCCTTTTTTTTTTTTTCCAAAATCAGTGTATTTTTGCTTTTTTCAAATCTATTGTTTTTTTCTTTTTTTTTCCTCTCGTGTCCTTTTTCTTTTTTTTCTCTTTTTAAACAGCATTTTTCTTTTTTTTTCCTTTGGTGTCCTTTTCTTTTTTTTAAAAAATTTTTTTTTTTTTTTCCTTTTTTTTTTTTTCCTTGTCCTTTTTCTTTTTTTTTTAAAATGTCCTTTTTTTTTTAAAGTAATTTTTTTCTTTTTTTTTTTTTTTTTTCTTGTCCTTTTTTTTTTCCTTTTTTTCTTTCAATTTTCTTTTTTTTTTTCCTAGAAAAAGTTTTTTTTTTTTTTTTTTTTCTTGAAATCCTTTATTTTTTTTTTCACTCCAGTTTTTTAAACAAATAATGTCCTTTTTTTTTTTTTTTTTCATCTCGTGTCTTTTTTTTTTTTTTTTCCAATTAAATCTTTTGTCCTTTCCTTTTTTTTTTCCTTTATTTTGTCCTTTTTCTTTTTTTTCCTTCTCGTGTCCTTTTTTTTTTTTTTTTTCCTCCTTTTTTTTTTTTTTTCTTTTTTTTTTTCTTTTTTTTGAGTCCTTTTTTTTTTTTCCTCTCGTGTCCTTTTCTTTTTTCTGTAAAATTTTTTTTTTTCCTTTTCCTTTTTTTTTTTTTCCTTTTGCTTCGTTTCATAATTTTTTTTAAAAAAAAAATGTCCTTTTTTTCTTTTTTTCCTCTTTTGTATTTTTTTTTTTTTTCCTCTCGTGTCCTTTTTCTTTTTTTTCTCAAAGGATTTTTTTTTTTTTTTCCTAAAAAATGTCCTTTTTTTTTTTTTTCCTCTAGTGTCCTTTTAAAAAAGAAAAAGAATAAGGAATTCATTCTCTTTTTCTTTCCTTTTTTAATCTCATTTAAAAAAAAAATGGAAAAATGAATTTTTCTTTCTGAATGATTTACATCTTATTTTTTTCCTTCTATCTTTTTCATCCCACTTATTTCTTTCACTCTCTTTCATCTTTCTTTCCAAAATTAGGTAAAAAAAAATCAGAAGATGTGGCTAATTTTAAAAAAAAATTGATGAATGGCAAAATTTAATTTTCTTGAATTGCATTAATAATTTTCTTTACAAAAAATGTTACTTATATTTTTTTCAAAATGTATTTATTAAAAATTTTATTTTTTTTTTACAAAATTTATTGCTGTTTTTTTTTTCTATATTTTTGCAAATTGCTGGTATTGTCACTATAAAAATGTATTTTCATAATATTTTGACCTCAGTCTGGAGATTAACTATTTGTCCATATCTGAATCACTAACATTGGTTATGGTGGACCTGGGAACAACAGCAATTAAGATTTGGTTCATTCTCTAAAAACTTCAATCACCTAATTAGAGGCCTTGCTGCTTGGATGTAGTTTTTTGTCATACCCACAAAAATGTGGTTAATTCAGTTAAAAAAAATTTTGACTATAAGAATTGTAAATGGATGAAGCCACAAAAACAAATTATTTGAACTTTTAAATTTTTGCCAATTTTCTTTAATATTTGTAGCCTCTTTTCCAAGTTTCTTTTAAGTTTTTCTGAATATTTTTATTTGGTTTTAATTAAAAATAAGGAAAAAAAATTTAGTATTTTTTTAATTCAATCCTTTTTTTTTTTTTTTTTTTTTTTCTTTTTTTTTTAAAATAAATCTTTCTAAAATTTCTTTCTTTCTCTTTTTTTTTCTTTTTCTCTCTCTCTTTCTCATTCTCTTTCTGTCTTTTTTTTTCTTTCTCTTTCAAATCTCGAAGTTGTCTTTTTCTTTTCTTTTTCTTTGTTTTTCTTTTCACCGCTTTTCTTTCTCTTTTTCTTTCTCTCTTTTTTTTTTTTTTTTTTTTATTTCTCTTTTTCTTTTGACTTTTTTTTTTTTTTTTTCTTTTTTTTTTTTCTCTCTTTTTTTTTCTTTTCTTTCTCTTTTTTTCTCTTTTCTTTCTTTTTCTTTTTTTTTCTTTTTTTTTCTTTTTCATTCTCTTCTTTTTCTTTTCTCTCTCTCTTTCTTTTCTCTTTTTCTTTGTTTTTCTCTGTCTCTTTCTTCCGCTTTGTCTCAAGGTTCTTTTTTCTTTCTCTCTTTTCTGTCTCTCTCTCTCTTTCTTCTTCTCTCTTTTTCTTTCTCTCTCTCTTTCTCTCTTTTTTCTGGAAGAAAAAAATTTTTTTCTCTTAAAATCTTTCTCTCTTTCTCTCTTAAAACTCTTTCTTTCTCTTAAAATCTTTCTCTCTCTCTCAAATATGTATTCTTTCCCCCCTTATTTTTAAAATATGTTTTACCATTTTTTGTTTCCACTTTTTTATCTAAAAGATCTCTCTGATTTAAAAACAATGCAAAACAGCATTTATGTTTTTGTAAGAAATTACTCCTTCTTTCCATCTTGCATAAAAATTTTAAACTAAATATTTTTCTTTTGCCCTTTAAACACTTTTTTATTGGGCGTTAATTTAAACAATACCTTACAAACAGTTATTTATATATATATATATATATAGCATTTCTTGGCCTATTCAAGATAGATTTTATTTCTTTAATGTTTTTTTTTTACCTTCTTTCTTTTTCTTTATTTTATCTGCTGAACAGCTGAATTTGAACCAGAAGTTGGCGGTTTTAAACAAAACTACAATTTTATCTACTGTAACACAAAAGATTTTTTTTAACATGTCAGTTATTTTTAACACAATTGATTGGCTATCTTTTTTTTTTTTTTTTTTTTTTTTTTTTTTTTATTTCCTTTTTCTTAATACCTAGATGTGTTGATTTAATTTTTTTCCATTTCATTTGATGTCATTCAATAATTTCTTATAAATAAATTGTTCTAAAAATTAAACATGATTTTTCATCTCTATAAATATAAAATTTTTTTTCAATGTTTTCTTGATTTTTTACCTAAATGACATGATTTAATTTACAAAGAAGTTCAATTTTTTTTATTTTAATTTTAACTAAAAACCACTATTAAATTCATTTTTCATATTTAACTAATATCAGTCCCTGATAATGAAATTTGAATTGAATTAGCTCAATTTTCTAATATTTTTTTTAAATGGTTTATATATATTATTTTTTAAAATATGATTCCATCGATCCATGAAAAGAGTTCTCATGTTTCAAAAAAATTTTTAAAATCTTTCATTTAATATAAAAAAAAAAATTGATTAGCTAAAAAGGTTATTTTCATAAAAAAATTTAAATTTTTGGAATAAAAGTCTTGAAATTTATGCAACTTTATAAGCATATTCAAAATAATATTTTTTTCTATAGAAACTATTGAAACAATTATTTTAATAAAATTCATAAGGTTAACATATTGTATCAATTTTATAATTTAAATTGAATTTTTAGTCTTATATGTTTTTAAACATGAGAACTCTTATCTGATAATGGAATCATATTTTTAAAAAATAATTTTATTTAAAATCTACTTAAGTATTAACATTCTATTTTTAAAAATAAAATAAAATATAATAATTTCTTAGTTTTTAAATAAAATTTAATTCCTTTTTTTCTATAAATTCCAAAACGTTTCTAGGACATTAGGTCATTTCCTTCCTTTCAAAATCAGGCATCACTGGCTGTTGTTTTGTGTTTTGCATCGCATTCAAACAACAGTTTATTTATGCATTGGTTTCAAACAACAAGCATTTTTAAAATTTTTCCAAATTCTTGCATGGGTCTGTTGTTTGAGGAAAATTTGCGTGGATTCAAGTTAAATTTTTGACATCAATTTTCAGAAACGCATTCAAACTTTTTTTGGATGACTTGAGAACGCTTTTTTATTTATTTTTCTAGATTTATTCTAATGATCAATTATCTTCCTTCCAACTGTCTTTTTTTCATCCTGTTTTTGTCTTTTATTCTTTATCCTGTTTTTTCTATCTTTCTTTCATCCTGTTTTTGTTATTTTTCTTTCTTTCTGTTCAAAATCTAAAAATTTTTCTTTTTTCATTCTCTGTTTTCCTCTTTGTTTCATCCTCTGAATTTCTCTTTCTTAAATTTCATTTCTTTTATCTGTTTGTAAGAAAAATACATTTTAAAGATCTGTTAATTTGAAATCTAAAAACCTTTTAGTTTTCCTTTTAAACTTTTTATTTTCTGTGTTTTTTTTCCAATTTTGTTGGAATTTATTAATTATATTTTTTTTCAATTTTTCTTTTTGTTTTCTAACCTAAAATATTTTTCATTTTAAAATTTTAAATGTTCTTTTTGTTCTTTCTCCTCATTTTTAACATTTTTAATTTTTTAAATTTTATTTTTTGTAAAAATCTTCTAGGATATTTTTTTTAAATTCTTCATTCCTTTTTTTTTTCTTATTCTTTTCTTTTTTCTTCTTTTTTTGAATTTGTTTCCTTACGTTTTATTTCTTTTGTTTCCTTCTAATTCCTTCATTTTTCTTACCGGTTCAATCTTCTTCCCTTTGTTTCCTTCTTTTTCTTGTTTCCTTCTTTTTTCCCTTCTTCCATGTTTGTTTTTTCATCCTCTTTTTTTAATTTCTTCCACCTTTTTTCTTTCTTTCCTTTGTTGGAGACTTCCCTCTTTTTTCTTTGTTGTTTTTCTTCCCCTCTTTGTTTCCTTCAAAAAGGATAAAAAAAATTTCTTTTTTTTTTTCTTCTTCCCTCTTAGTTTTTAACTTTTAAAAAAATTTCCCCTCTTTGATTCCTCCCTCTTCATTAAAAATGTCTTTTTTAATTCAAATTTTTTTTCTTCCTTTTCTTCTTTTTATTCATTTCCTTCTTCTTGTTTGCTTTTTTTTTTTCTTTTTTTTTGTTCTTTTCTCTTTTTTCCTTCTTCTTTTCTTTGTTTATTTCTTCTTCTTCATTTTTCTTTCCTTCTTCTTCTCCCCTCTTTACTTTCTATAAACGTTCCCTCTTTGAACCCTTCTTCTTCACCTCCTCTTTGTTTCCTTCTTCTTTCCCTCTTTATTTCCTTCTTTCAAATTCAAAAAATCTTTTTTGTTTTTCCTTAAAAAAACCATTTCTTTTATTTCTTCTTCTTTGAATTTGTTTCCTTTTCTTCTTCTTTTTTCCTCTTTATTTACTTCTTCTTCTTCCTCTTTATTTCCAATTTCAAAATATTTTTTTTCTTTTATTCTGAAATTCTTTGTTTACTTTTCTCCTTCCTTCTTTTTTAAATTTTCCTATTTTTCTTTAAATGTTTATTTTTTATATTTCTTCCTTCCTTCTTTTTTCTTCTTCTATCTTTATTCATTTCTTCTTCTTCCTTCTTTGTTTTTTAAATTTTGTTTCTTTCTTCTTCTTCTTTTCTTTATTTTTCTTCTTCTTCTTTTTCTTTTGTTTATTTTTCTTTTCTTTTTTTTTTGTTTTTTTCTTCTCGTTTCTTTTTTTCCCATCTTTTTTTATTTTTTTTCTTTTTTTTTCCAGTTTCTTCTTCTTATCTTCTTTCCCTTTTTTTAGATTTCTTCTTCTTCTTTTCCCTCTTGACCTTTCTTTTCTTTTCCCTCTTACAAATTTCTTCTTCTTCTTCTTTTTCTTCATTTTAAAATTCTTTTCCTTTTTGTTTTTGTTTTTCTTCTTTTTTTTTTTATTTCTTCTTCTTCTTCCCTCTTTTTTCTTCTTTTCTTCTTCCCTTAATTAATTCTTCTTTCATTTTTTTATTTCTTACAGTTTTTCTTCTTCTTTTTGTTTTTCTTCTTTCCCTACTCCTTTTTTTTTCTTTCATTCTTCTTATACTTCATTTCCTTCTTCTTCTTTTCCTTGTTTTTTCTTCCTCTTTGTTTCCTTTTCTTCTTCCTCTTTGTTTCTTCTTCTTCTTTTGTTTTTTTTTTTACTTCTTTTTCTTCTTTCTTTTTTCTTTTTTCTTTTTTTTGTTTCTTCTTCTTTTTTCCCTCTTTTTTTTTCTTTTCTTTTTTCTTTCTTCCTCCCTTTTTTCCCTTCTTCTTCCTTTATCCTTTGAAAAATTTCCTTTTCTTTTCCTCCCTTTGTTTTTTCTTTTCATCTTTTAAACTTCTTTCCCTCTTTGTTTTTTCTTCTTCCCCCCTTTCTTTTCTTCTTCCTCTTTGTTTTCTTTTCTTTCTTCTTTTCTTCCCTCTTTTTTTTTCTTCTTTCCTTCTTCTTCAATCCTTCTTTTTTTTTTCTTCCTTCTTTCTTTTTTCTTTTCTCGATTTTTTTCTTTCTTCTAAAAATTCTTTTCTTTATTTCTTTTTATTCTCTCTTTGTTTCTTCTTCTTCTTTTCTTTTGTTTCTTCTTCTTCTTCTTTGTTTCTTTTTCTTCTTCTTTCTCTTTTTTTATTCTTTTTTCTTCTTTTCTCTTTTTTTCTTCTTTTCTTCTTTTTTTTCTTCTTCTTTTTTTCTTCTTTTTTTCTTCTTTTTTTTTTTCTTCTTTTTTCTTTTCATTTCTTCTTTCTTCTTTTTTCTTCTTCTTTTTTTCTTTTTCTTCTTCTTTTTTTCTTCTTCTTCTTTTCTTTTTGTTTCCTTCTTTTTTCTTCTTCTT
Organism: Acanthosepion pharaonis; assembly: GCA_903632075.3. NCBI lineage: Eukaryota > Metazoa > Mollusca > Cephalopoda > Sepiida > Sepiidae > Acanthosepion > Acanthosepion pharaonis. The sequence goes on from CAHIKZ030002669.1 coordinate 72,656, forward strand.
TCTTTTCCTTCCTTTCTTTCTTTTTCTTGTTTCTTTCTTTTTTTTTCTTCTTCTTTTCTTTTGTTTTTCTTCTTTTTCTTTTTTCCTTCTTCTTCTTTCTTTTTTGTTTTTCTTCTTTCCCTCTTTTTTCTTCTTCTTTTCATTCTTTCCTTCTTCTTCTCAGTTTTTCTTCTTCTTTTCTTCCCTTTTGTTGACTTTTCTTCTTCTTCCTCTTTGTTTTTTCTTCTTTTTTTTTTCTTTTCCTTTCCTTCTTCTTTCTTTTTCTTCTTCTTCTTCCTTCTTTTTTTATTTCTTTTTTTCTTCTTTTGTTTCCTTCTTCTTCCTTTTCTTTTTTTCCTTCTTCTTCTTCCCTCTTTGTTTCCTTCTTCTTTGTTTCCTTCTTCTTCTTCTTCCCTCTTTGTTTCCTTCTTCTTCTTCTTCCCTCTTTGTTTATTTCTTCTTCTTCTTCCCTCTTTGTTTATTTCTTCTTCTTCTTCCCTCTTTGTTTACTTCTTCTTCTTCTTCTTCCCTCTTTGTTTATTTCTTCTTCTTCTTCCCTCTTTGTTTTTCTTCTTCTTCTTCCCTCTTTGTTTATTTCTTCTTCTTTTCCCTTTTATTTCTTCTTTTCTTCTTCCCTCTTTTTTTTCTTTTCTTCTTCCCTCTTTTTTCTTTTCTTCTTCTTCCCTCTTTGTTTATTTCTTCTTTTTACAATCTTTTTTTCTTCTTCTTTCTTTTTTCTTCTTCTTCCTCTTTGTTTATTTCTTCTTCTTTTCCCTCTTTGTCAATTTCTTCTTCTTCTTCCCCTTTTCTTTCTTTTCTTCTTCCCTCTTTGTTTATTTCTTCTTCTTCTTCCCTCTTTGTTTATTTCTTCTTCTCTTCTTCCTTTTTTTTCTTTTCAAAGATCCTCTTTGTTTTTCTTCTTCTTTTCTTTTTCTTTTCTTCTTCTTTCTTTGAACACTTCTTTTCTATTTGTTTCTTCTTTTTTTTATTTATTCTTCTTCTTCCTCTTTGTTTTCTTCTTTTTCTTTTTTCTTCTTCTTCTTCTTCCCTCTTTTTTTTTCTTCTTCTCCTTCCCTTTTTGTTTCTTCTATTCTTTCCTTTCTTTTTTTCTTCTTCTCCTTCTTTGTTTCTTTTCTTTTCTTTTTTACTTCTTCTTCCCTTCTTCTTTGTTTCCTTCTTCTTCTTCCCTCTTTTTTTTTCTTCTTCCCCTCAGATTTCTTCTTCTTCTTTCTTCTTGTTTCCTTTTTTTCTTCCTCTTTTTTCCTTCTTTTTTTCTTTTCTTTTCCTTCTTCTTTCTTTTTTCCTTCTTCTTCCTCCCTCTTTGTTTCCTTCTTCTTCCTCCCTCTTTGTTTCCTTCTTCTTCCTCCCTCTTTGTTTCCTTCTTCTTCTTCCCTCTTTGTTTTTTTTCTTCTTCCATTTGTTTATTTCTTCTTTTCTTTGTTTTTTCTTCTTCTTCCCATTGTTTTTCTTCTTCTTCCTTCCATTTTCTTTTTTTTTTTTTCTTTTCTTCTTTCTTTTTTCCTTCTTCTTTTTCTTTTTTTATTTCTTCTTCTTTCTTCTTCTTCCTTCTTTTTATTTTTTCTTTATTTCCTTTTTCTCTTTCTTTCTTTTTTCTTTTTTCTTCTTTTTCCTTCTTCTTTTTCTTTTTTTTTTTTCTTTGTTTCCTTCTTCTTCTTCCTCTTTTTTTTCTTCTTTTCCCTCTTTTCTTCCTTCTTCTTCTTCTTTCTTTTTTCTTTCTTTTCTTTTTTTGTTTCCCTCTTTGTTTTTCTTCTTCTTCCTCTTTGTTTTTTCTTCTTCTTTTTCTTTCTTTTTCTTTTCTTCTTTTCTTTTTTTTTCCTTCTTTTGTTTTTCTTTTCTTTTTTTTTTCTTTTCTCCCTCCTCCTTTCATTTTTTCTTCTTCTTTGTTTCCTTTCTTTTTTCTTCTTCTTTTTTGTTTCCTTCTTCTTCTTTCTTTTTTCCTTCTTTTCTTTCTTCCCTCTTTTTTTTTCTTTTTCTTTTTTTTTTTTTTTCTTCTTCTTTCTTTTTTTTCTTTTCTTCTTTTTTTTCTTTTTTTCTTCTTTCTTTTTTTTTCTTTTCTTCTTTTTTCTTTCTTCTTTCTTTGTTTTATTTTTTTTTTTTCTTTTCTTTCTTCTTCTTTCCCTCTTTTTTTTTTTTCTTCTTCTTTTCTTTGTTTTTTCTTCTTCTTCTTTCCCCTTTTTTTATTTTTCTTCTTCTTTCCCTTTCTTTTCTTTTAATTTTTTTTTTCTTCTTTTCTTTTCTTTTATTTCTTCTTTTTTCCCTCTAATTTCTTTTCTTCTTCCCTCTTTGTTTTCTTTTCACCTTTAAATTTCGTTTTTTTTTCTTCTCTTTCTTTTCTTTTCTTCCCTTCTCTTTTTTCCTTCTTCTTCTTCCCTCTTTGTTTCTTTTCTTCTTTTTTGTTTTTTCTTCTTTTTCTCTTTTTTCCTTTCTTCTTCTTTTTTTTCTTCTTCTTTCCCTCTTTGTTTCCTTCTTTTTTCTTTGTTTTCTTCTTCTTCTTCTTCTTCTTTGTTTTCTTTCTTCTTCCTTTTCTTTTTTTTTTCTTCTTTTCCCTCTTTGTTTTTCCTTTTCTTTGTTCCTTCTTTGTTTCCTTCTTCTTCTTCTTTCTTTTTTCATTTCTTCTTCTTCTTTTTTCCTTCTTTTCTTTCTTTGTTTCCTTCTTCTTCTTTTCTTTTTTCTTCTTCTTTTTTTTTTCTTCTTCTTCTCTTTTTTCCCTTTTTTTTCCTTTTCTTTTTTTCCTTCTTCTTCTTTCTTTCATTTTTTTTCTTTTCTTTCTTTGTTTATTTTTCTTTTCTTTTTCTTCTTCTTTTCTTTTTCTTTCTTCTTTCTTTTTCTTTCCTTCTTCTTCTTTTTTTTGTTTCTTTTTTTCTTCTTCTTCCCTCTTCTCTTTTCTTTCTCTTTTTATTTCTTCTTCTCTTCATTTTTTTTTTTCTTCTTCTTCTTCCTTTTTTTTTCTTCTTCTTCTTCGTTTCCTCTTTCTTTTTTCCTTCTTCTTCTTTCTTTTTTCCTTCTTCCCTCTTTGTTTTTCTTCTTCTTCCTCTTCTTTGTTTTTCTTCTTCCTCTTTCTTCCTTTTCTTCCTCTTTTTTCCTTCTTCTTCTTCTTTTTTCTTCTTCTTCTTCCCTCTTTCTTTTCTTCTTCTTCCCTCTTTGTTTTCTTCTTCTTTTTTTTCCTTCTTCTTCTTCCTTCTTTTTTATTTCTTCTTCTTCCTCCTCTCTTTTGTTTCCTTTTCTTCTTGTTTTTTTTGTTTCTTCTTCTTCTTCTTCCTTCTTTCTTCCCTTCTTCTTCTTCCCTTTGTTTCCTTTTCTTCTTTTTTTTTTTTCTTCTTCTTTCTTCCTTTTCTTTCCTCCTTCTTTTTCTTCTTCCTCTTTTCTTCTTCTTCTTCTTTTGTTTATTTCTTCTTCTTCTTCTTTGTTTTCTTTTCTTCTTCTTCTTCTTTCCTTCTTCTTTGTTTTTTTCTTTCTTCTTTCTTTGTTTCCTTCTTCTTCCTTTCTTCTTTTTTCTTTTCTTTGTCTTCTTTTCTTTTCTCCCTCTTCTTTCTTCTTCTTTGTTTCCTTCTTCTTCTCCCTCTTTTATTTCTTTCTTCTTTCCCTCTTTGTTTCCTTCTTCTTCTTCTTCTTCCCTTTTCTTTTTTTTTTCTTTTCTTCTTCTATTTCTTTCTTTATTTTCTTCTTCTTCTTCCTTTCCTTTTTTTTTACTTCTTCTTTGTTCTTTGTTTACTTCTTCTTCCCTCTTTGTTTACTTCTTCTTCCCTCTTTGTTTCCTTCTTCTTCTTCCCTCCTTCTTCTTCCCTCTTTGTTTTTCTTCTTCTTCTTCCCTCTTCTTTATTTCTTCTTCTTCTTCTTCTCTTTGTTTATTTCTTCTTCTCCTTCCTTTTGCTTCTTCTTTGTTTGTTTTCTTCTTCTTCTTTTTCTTTGTTTCTTTTCTTCTTCTTCTTCCCTCTTTGTTTCTTCTTCTTCTTCGAGTCTTTGTTTCTTCTTCTTCTTCTTCTTTTATATATCTTTGTTCTTCTTCTTCTTCCCTCTTTGTTTCCTTCTTCTTCTTCCCTCTTTGTTTCCTTCTTCTTCTTCCCTCTTTGTTTCTTCTTCTTCTTCTTCCCTCCTTTTTTTTCTTTTCCCACTTTTTTTCTTCTTCTTCCTTCTTTTTTATTTTCTTCTTTTCTTCCCTCTTTTTTATTTCTTCTTCTTCTTTCTTTTTTTTTTTTCTTCTTCTTCTTCCCTCTTTGTTTCCTTCTTCTTCTTCCTCTTTGTTTTTTCTTCTTCTTCTTCCCTCTTTGTTTCCTTCTTCTTCTTCCCTCTTTGTTTCCTTCTTCTTCTTCCCTCTTTGTTTCCTTCTTCTTCTTCCCTCTTTGTTTCCTTCTTCTTCTTCTCTCTTTGTTTCTTCTTCTTCTTCTTCCCTCTTTGTTTACTTCTTCTTCTCTCTTTGTTTACTTCTTCTTCTTCTTCTTCCCTCTTTGTTTACTTCTTCTTCCTTTATCTCAACTATTTTCGTTAGTATCACCATTTTTTTAGCTAACATTAAATTATTTTATTTTATCCTCTTTGTTTTATCTTCCTCTCCTTCCTTCTTGTTTCTTCTTCTCTTTCTTCGTCTTGAATTTTTTCTTTTCCATTTTATTTCCTTTTCTTCTAATTTCTTTTTTTTCTTCTTCTTTCTCTTTTTTTTTTTCTTTTTTTTTTCTAATCTTTTTTACTTCTTCTTCTTCCGCCATCAAACTTCACAATTCCTTCTTCTTCTTCCCTCTCCCTTTTTCTTTTCCTCTAAATTTATACTTCCTTCTTCTTCTTCATATTTAAATGATCATAAAATCTTTTCAGCATTTTCCTAAACTTTTGTTTTCCCCTTGGACAAAAATTATCTCCCTTCTTCTTCCCTCTTTGTAAAATTCTTCTTCTTCCTTCTTTGGACCAGACTCTTTTTGGCTTACTTTTTTGGTCTTTGTTTCTTCTCTTCTATGTCTCCTTCTTCTTTTTTGTTCTTTATCTTCTCTCTTCTTTACTTCTAATTCTTTTCATCTTTGAAAATCTTTTTTCATATTTTGTTAGTAACCAAATTTCTAACATTAAATTCTCACTTTTATTCATATCTTAGTTCAATGCAGAACTTTCCTCTGTCAGCCATATTAATCTCTTTATCTGATTCAATCTGTTTATTGCTATCAGTCTTATGTCTGTATATATATACTTACCTATCAAGCTCTCAATTCTCTCCCCATTCCTTCTAATCCTTTTAAAATATGATAAGTTAATTTTTTTTCAATCTCTAAATAACAAAAAATTTTGGTGGATTCTTTGAAATCTTTCTGTCATCATATGTAATTTTGTTCTCAAAATTTTTTTTTTTTTTTTGGCTGTTTCTCACTATTTCTTTTTGTATTTGCTGTCATCAAAATTTCTCTGGGTCACTTTTAACTTTTGAAATTCTCTTTCCTGTTGCTTTTCCCATTACATTTTTTTTCTTTTTCTAAATCTTTTTTTTTTTTTCTTTTTCTAGATCTGTTTTTTTTTTCCTAGATCTGTTTTTTTTTTCCTAGATCTGTTTTTTTTTCCTTCTTTTCCCAATATTTTTTTTCCTTCTTTTTTTTTTTTTTTTTTTCCTTCTTTTCCCCAATTTTTTTTTAATTTTTTAAATCTGTTTTTCTTTTTTTTTTTTACATTTTTTCCATAAAATTTTTTTTTTTTTTTTTATTCTTTTTTTTTTTTTTCTTTTCCTTTGTTTTTTTGCTAGATTCAGTTTTTATTTTTATTAATTTTTTTTTTGACATTTTTTTTTTATTTTTTTTTTTTTTATTGATTTTTTTTTTTTTTATTTTTTTTTTTTTGATTGTGATTGTTTTTTTTATTTATTTTTTTTTTTTCCTGTTGTTTTGATATTTTTTTTTTCTTTCTTTTTGCTGATTGTGATATTTTTTTATTTCCTTTCTTTTGACAATTGTGATTTTTTTTTCCTTTCTTTTTCTTTTACTATTTTTTATTGATTTCTTTTTTCTTTTTAATTTTATTTTTTTTTGATTTGTGATTTATTTTTTTTTTCCTTTCTTTTTGCTGATTTCTCTTTTTATGTCTTTTCTGGGCATTCTTTTTCCATTTCTTTCTTAAAAAATTTTATCTTCCTTTGCAGATCTCTGTCAGCTATTGAGTGCCACTATTTCTCTTCATATCTGTCTCAGAATAATTGGTACAAGAACACACTTTCTCACTTTCATAGCTTTTTAGTCTCCATTCCTCTTCAGTCTGTTCACATAGATATATTTCTATTTTTAGAAACTTATCTCTCTTTCTTTAATAAACAATCTTCTAACTTTTACTGTTTGCCTTATCAATTTCTTCATCTCTCTTTCAGAGTGTATTTTTAATTTCTTCATCTCCGTATGTTAACATCAGTATTTCTATTGCTCGTTTCTCTTTTGATAATCTTTTATCTCAAAAAATGTCTGTTGCATTTTCATAGGTGCAAGGCTTTTACCCTTTCCTGTTCATATCATTCAAAGTTTTCTTTCTTTCTCTTCTCACTCACTCACTTTAACTGATCCACATTCTCTATTTCTAAATCATTTCCCCTTTTACTTCTTCATAAAGAAATGTATTTGTCTTTCACCTCTATAACATTTCACTCTTGGATTCCCTACCTGTGAACAGGCAACTATACTTGAGCAATATTTACAAGAATTTTAATATATATATATAATTCTATCCTGGGTAGGACTATAGACTACATCCAGCAGTAACTGAGATACTGAAAGTTTTTAGGAGCCTGGAATTACCTCTTAATTGTTGCTTTTCCTGGATTCACCATTATCCAGACTGGTAGCACCTGTTAGCGTTGTAGCTCTGGGCAAATAGTGAACCCCAACCTGGGGTCAAAATACTATGAAAGTATTAAAATTCATTTTTATTGTAAAAATACCAGCAGTGAATTTTAATATTAAAAAAAAAAATAGCGCAATAAGTTTTAATGGTAACAAAATTTCAGCAATAGATTTTAATCATAAAAATATGAAAAAAGTACATTTTAATTGTAAAGCATTTTCAGTAATAGATTTCGATAGTAAAAAAATTCCGGCAATAGATTTTAATGGTAAAAAGCAAATTACCACAGTTTCCTAGAATATGAAATTTTGATATTGAATGACCCATAAGGAGTTGATATGCTGTGAAATAACCAAACCAAACAATATATAATTTGACATTAGTTATATAAAAATATTTTCAGGTGAATATGTTTTAATTTTATAATAATTATGTCAGATTATAAAAAGAAATGTAATCCATTTTTTTTTTTTTTTTTTTTTTTTTTTTGAATACCTTTCAAAGCTTTAAGACTGGAATATTTTTTTTAAATACCTTTTTATTTTTTGTATATATTTTTTGTATATATTTTTTGTATATATTTTTCATTCTTTTATACTAAATTTCCTTCAATATGAGACTCATGATCCACTGAAGACAGAGGATTACTGTTAAAATAATTATAGGTCAGGAGGATAGATAATGATTAGCCCTTGGCTAAAACAAGTTTAAGAATATAGTTTTCAGGGAATTACCTACAATGCAATCTGTTCTACAAAGTAATATGTCTTAGACAAAAGTTCTTTTATAGAATTTGTGGGTTTTAAACTGGCTGCAGTAAAAAGAACAAATCTGTTTTTGAACTTAATTTTTTCTTTTTTTCATTCCATTAACATGCAAAATTATGTCCAATAATTAGCAGTTTTTGCCTTATGAAATCTTAAAAGCTTCATTGCCTTGGTAGTGTTGCTCGATTTTTTTGCATTCTGATTTAAATTTTTGTTTTTACAATGAGAAATGTACATGATCTTTTTTAAAAATTTTTTTTTCTCCCTTTTTTTTTTTACTCTCGCCTTTTCCTTTTTACTCTCGCCTTTTCCTTTTTACTCTCGCCTTTTCCTTTTTACTCTCGCCTTTTCCGTTTTTACTCCCGCCTTTCCCTTTTTTACTCCCGCCTTTCCCTTTTTTACTCTTGCCTTTTCTCTTTCACTTCTCTGCTTGCTCTCTCACTTTCTCTTCACCACTTTCTCCTTCTCACCTTTCCCTTTTTTTCCTCTCCTTTTTTTTCTTTTTTCCTTTTCTTCCTTTCTTTTTTCTCTCTTTTTTTTTTTTCTTTTCTTTTCCTTTTTCTTTTTTTCTCTTTCCTTTTTCTCTTTTTTCCTTTTCTTTCCTTTTTTTTTCTCCATCTTTTTTCTCTTTCTTTTTCTCTCTTTTTTTAAATTTTTCTTTTCTCTTTTCTCCTTTTTTCTTTCTTTTTCTCTTTCTTTTTTCTTTTTTTTTTTTCTTTCTTTTCTCTTTCCTCTTTTTTCTCTTTCTCTTTTCTCAAAAATTTTTTTTTCAATTTTCAATCTTTTCCTTTGTTTTAAAGTTTTTCATCTCAATTTTTTTTCCTTTTTCTTTTTTCTCCTTTTTCTCTCATTTTTTTCTTTATTTTTTCTTTTTTTTTCTCTCCTTTTTTTTTCCTTTTTTTTTTTTTCTCTTTTTTTTTGAATGATCATTTTTCATTTTTTTTTTCTCTATTTTCTTTTTCTCTTTTCTTTTTTTCTTTCTCTTTTTTCTTTTCTTTCATTTTTTCTTTCTTTTTTTTCTCTGAAATTCAATTTTTTTTTTCTTTTTTTTTTAATCTTTGGGCTCTCTCCCTTTTTTTTTTTTCTCCTTTCCATGTCTTCCTTTTTTTCTCTTTCATTTTTTCTTTTTCAATCTTTTTCAATTTTAATCTTTTTTATCTCTTTTTTGAATATTTTTCTACTTTTACTCTTTTTCTTCTCTTTTTCTCTTTTTCATTCTCCCTCAATTCTCTTTAAAAGTTTTTTCAAATTTTTTCACTCTCTTTTTTTCTGGAATTTTCTTTCTTTTTTTCTTTCATTGTTTTCCTCCATTGATTTTTGCTTCTTTTCAAATTTTTTATTTTTTTTTTTTTTTTCAATTTTTCTTTTCCTTCTTTTTTTTTTTTTTCAATTATTTACATTCTGCATTCTTTTTTTTTTATTTTCCCTTTCTTTCATTTTCATTCTTCTTTAATTTCTCTTTCTTTTGAACCTTTTTTTTTCTCTTTTTTCTCTCTCCCCTTTTTTCTTTTTCATTTCCATGTCTTTTCTTTTGTTTTTTTCTCTCTCTTTTTTTTTTCTCTTTCTTTTTTTCTCTCCCCCTTTTCTCTTTTTTTCTCTAAAAATTTTTTTTTTCTTTTTCTCTTTTTTTTTTTCTTTTTTTTTCTTTTTTTCTTTTTTTTTTCTCTTTTCTCTTCCCCCTTTCTTTTTTTTTCTTTCCCCCTCCATTCTTTTTCTCTCTCATTTTTTTTTTCTCTCTTTTTCTTTTTTTTTTTTTTTTTTTCTTCTTTTTTTTCTCTCCCTTTTTCTCTTTATTTCTTTTTTTTTTTCTTTCTCTTTTCTTTTCTTTCTCTTTTTTTTCTTTTTTTTTTTTTCTCTTTCCCCTCTTTCTTTTTCTTCCCTTTTCTCTTTCTCTTTCCTCTTTCTCTTTCTCTCTCCCCTTTTCTCTTTTCTTTTTTTTTTCTTTTTTCCTTTTCTCTTTTTTCTTTTCTCTCTTTTCTTTTCTCTTTTCTTTTCTCTCCCCCTTTTTCTCTCTTCTTTTTTCTCCCCCTTTTTCTTTCTTTTCTCTCTCTTTTTTCTCTTTCTTTTCTCTCTTTTTTTTCTTTCTCTCCCTTTTCTCTTTCTTTTCTCTTTCTCTTTTTTTTCTCTTTTCTCTTTCTTTTCTCTTTCCCTTTTTCTCTTTTTTTTTCTCTTCCCTTTTCTCTTTCCCTTTTCTCTTTCTCTTTTCTCTCTCCCTTTTCTCTTTCCTTTTCTCTTTTTTTCTTTCTCTTTCTCTCTCTTTCTTTCTTTTTCTTTCTTTTTTTCTCTCCCTTTTCTCTTCCCTTTTTTCTCTATCCCCTTTTCTCTCTTTTCTTTTCTTTTTTCTCTCTCTCCCCTTTTCTCTCTCCCCTTTTCTCTTTTCTCTTTTCTCTCTCCCCTTTTTCTCTTTCTTTTTCTCTCTCTCTCTCCCCCTTTTCTCTATCCTTTTTCTCTCTCACTTTTCTCTTTCTTTTTCTCTCCCTTTTTCTCTATTTTTTCTTCTTTTTTTCTCTCTCTCTTTTTTCTCTCTCTCTTTTTCTCTCTCTCCCCTTTTTCTCTCTCTCCCTTTTTCTCTCTCCCCTTTTCTCCCTCTATTTTTTTTTCGTCTTCTTTTTTCGTCTATCTTTTCTTTTTCGTCTATCACTTTTTCGTCTATCACTTTTTCGTCTATCACTTTTTCGTCTATCACTTTTTCGTCTATCACTTTTTCGTCTATCACTTTTTCGTCTATCACTTTTCTCTCTCTCTCCCCTTTTTTCTCTCTCTCTCCCCTTTTTTTCGTCTATCTCTTTTCTCTCTCTCTCTCCCCTTTTTGTCTATCTTTTTTTCTCTCTCCTATTTTTTCGTCTCTCTTTTTCTCTCTCTAGTTTTTTTTCGTCTATCACTTTTCTCTCTCTTTTTTTCTATCCTTTTTTCTATCACTTTTTCGTCTCTCCCACTTTTCGTCTATCCCTTTTCGTCTCTCCCATTTTTCGTCTATCTCTTTTTCGTCTATCCTTTTTCGTCTATCACTTTTTCTCTCTCTCCCCCTTTTTCGTCTATCACTTTTTTCGTCTCTCTCTCCCTTTTTCGTCTATCCTTTTTTCTCTCTCTCTCTCCGTCTATTTCGTCTCTCTCTCCCCTTTTCGTCTCTCTCTCCCCCTTTTTCGTCTCTCTCTCCCCCTTTCTCGTCTCTCTCTCCCCCTTTCTCGTCTATCACTTTATTTTCTCTCTCTCCCCCTTTCTCGTCTATCACTTTATTTTCTCTCCTCTTTAAAAGTCTCTTTTTGTCCTCCACCCCCACATATTTGCTTTGTTTTCTCTCCATTGATTGGTTGTTCACTCTATTTTTTTTTTCAACATTTTTGTTTCTTTTTCTTTTTTTTTCCCTGCCTTATTTTATTCCTGCCTTTTAATATCTCATTCTCCTCACACGTCACCCTCTTGTTTTATTTCTCTTACTTTATTTCTCTTACTTAAATTTTTCTATGTTCACCTCCTATTCTGTTTTTCATTCCTCTTCCCCTCCACTCTCTTTCTCTCTTTAATAATCTTTTTCTTTTATCTTTTTTCTTATTTACTTTGTCAAGCTGTGAGGGATTTAAAAAAAAAAAAAAGAATTTTCCTGTTACAATCTTTATGGATTTTTCAATTGATTTTTCTTCCCACCCCACTTTGATTTAATCTTCTCAGAAGTGATAATAAATCCCACAATCCTGTCTGCAATCATAAGAGGCAATGAAAGGACTGTTTAATTCATAGTATATTTTTTTTTTTATGACATGAAATTTTCTCAATCCAGAAGAGACCAATCAGTTTCGCTATCTGTGGAATAAAGGTGTCATTGAGTTTAAGGGTTTTTTGGTTTTTTTATTTGTGTTCTTCTCTTAGCATCTGACCTTTTACCTCTCTCTGTCTCTTTCATTCATTCTCTGTCTCCTTCATTCATTCTCTTTTTACTTCATGTCAGATGATTTTTATTCATAACACTATCCTTTTTTTCTTTCTCCAATTTTTTTTCTTTCTCTCTATTAATTCTATTTTCCTGATTACTTTTATTTTCTTTCTCTCTGATCTCCATTTCTTGTCTTTTTTCTTCTCCCTCAAATATTTTCCTATTTTCTTTGGCATGTGTCACTGGGAACAAGACAGCTGTTTTGTGTTCGGCCATTTGCCAATATGGCTGCTCTCTGTTTGACTAACCAAAAAAAATATCACAGGTAGTAATAATTTCCTAATGATAATGATAATTTAAAGAAATAATGATAGTAATTATATTATTTAGCCTTGAATTATTATTATTAAGACAAACAAAAAAAAAACAAATGGAATATTATTGCAAAGTATTTTGGTTGATGGATATGTGATGTTGTAGCAGGATGACTATATCATTGCATTCAACTCTTCTCCTGACACCAAACTGACCATTCGTATCTAATTCGGTGACAGTTATGATAACGCTGAAAAATTCTGCACTGGTTAATTGTAAAATCAGAATATTTTCTGGTAATATATATATATATAATATATATATATATATATATATATATATAGTTAGAATAATCTTTCTGGAATTTAATATAATGTTTTTCTCTCCTCTTTACCTTTTTTCTCTCCTTAATGTAACATAGCAAAGAAAATATTTCCAGCATTACCTTACGACATTGCAGGCTCATTGTAGGGAAACTACATCCAGCAGTAAGGCCTCTGATCGGTAGATTGGATTTTTTGTGGAGCGTGGAATCACCTCTTAATTGCTGTTGTTCCCAGATACACCCTAACCCGAGGTGGTAGCACCTGCTAGGATCCCAGCTATGGGTAAATAGCAAAAACAAAACACTATGAAAGCATAGAAATACAATTTTATAGAATGACTAACAATACATTTCATCTGTAGTTGAACGTATACAATTGTGTTTAAAATATATTTAGTTAAAGCCATAAAATTAAATTCAAAATATTTAGATTTTGGCATTAAGTAACCCCTAGAGGTTGTTATACCACTAAACAAAATCAACCAACCAACATATAAGAACTCTTTCATGACATTAATCCATATAATATCCAAAAACTTAAAGAAATGAAACTGTATCAAAAATATTACTTCAACAAAACTACAACATAAAACACGCCTCTCACCCTTTCTAGTAATCATGTCCCCACAGACATGCACACAACCTGAGTATCACCTACCATGTATTCAATTGTGAAAGTAGAATTCAAAGCTTCCTATAAAATTAAATTTTTTCATTAAATGATCCTTAGAGTTGATATGTAACCTATACGTAATATTGCAGATATAGAGTAGCATTATTTTGTTAGTTTATTACCAGCAATACATTTTTGAAGCAAAAAACTATTACCAGCAATAAAAATCTTGTCGGTATTAAATAGTCCATTGAGGTTGATCTGCTGTAAACCAAACCAAAATCTCATGGTTGGAGGAAGGATGAATCAATTTTTTTAGTTGGTGTGCACAGTATTTTAATTTCCTTGATAAAGTTCTACTGAATGAAGAGCGATAACCTGTTAGCTCAAATTACAATATTATCTTTTCGTTTGTGACTGATGCTAACCTTCAGGTGAGCAACTCAATGGACTTTCTGGCCTCACTTTTTCTACTGACTGGAAACAGAATTATTATATTGAATCAATTGCTAGATTTGCTGCTAGGAAAGTTGGTTCACTATGTTGTGATAGACAAGTTTCAATCCACAATTCATCTCGAACATTTTTAAATCTAACATTCATCCGTGCATTGAATATTGCTGGCATATCTGGTTTCTTGATAAAATTCAAAGAATTGTCAGTCATGTTATCATTCCGGGACCAACATCTTGACCAGTCATTTTACCACACTTTTTTTATAAATATTTTTATGGCAGTTATTCTAAAGAGACCTCCTCCTTACATATATTTAAATGCAGTACTTGATTGGCAAATAGGTCTCATCATTTTACTGTTGAAATAGCTCGATGTAACTATAAGTTTTATTCTAATAATTTATTTTTTTCGCCTTTGGAACTTTCTTCTAGTGTCTTGCTTCCCTGCCACCTACAAATCTTCAAAGATTTCCAAGTAAAAGACCATTGAACCCACCTTGTCAAATAAAAAATACATCACCACCAATCCCTAGTGAGAGATTCAGGCCATGTAAATGTAAAGATTCATTTAGAGTCCTCTGTACCCCCCTCCAAAAAAAATCTGAAATGATCCTTCACCCGAACTTAAGACCACCACCCATCCAAAGTGAGAGATTTTGGCCATCGAAATCAAGATTCCTTTTCATAATTTTCACGAAAAACACCATTGAAATTAAGTCAGATTGTATCTTGGTGGCTTTACCACCTTCCATGGGGTGACAACGATTTATGAAAAAAAAAAAAAGGAAAGTCAATCGCCATTTTCAGTCTTCCGGAAATCTGTTCTTCCATTGTCCTTTCTCCTTACTTCTCTACATTAAAGTCCAGTGATTCTCTTTCACTCACAGAAACCCCTTGCATCTTAGTGGCATTATCGCCTTGCTTAAAAGATTAAAAAAATGAAATGATTAAAAATGAATGAATTTGATTTTGTTTTCCGTAATTTTTGGGAGAATTATATTAGCTTTTCGTAAAGTATAAGTGAACAGTCGCATCTGGAATTTGGACATACCAACTGTATACCAGTTTCATTTTTTCTACTGATACGAGCCACCTGTTTCTCTATATAAGAGGTGACACCTAAAAAGATTAGGGAATATGACAATAAAAAAATGTTTTTAATTTAATCAACTCACTCCAAGCAAGACGTTAATGTCGCTAACGAAGAACAGGCTACTGGGTGTGAAAGAGAATGATGTCTTGATAAGTAACCGGAGACCCAATCCTAAATAGGAGACAAGAGATAAACATTTACTCTTGTTCAAAATACCAGGAAAGGAATATGAACCTATCTACTCTTCCTCAAAAGTCTAGTTTCCACCGTCTTCTTCGAAGTACTCCTTTGCCTGCTGATTGTTCACTTACTGATAGAGAGGAGTAAAGTCAAAAGTTTGTACTATCTCCAGCTTTTATCTGAAGGCGCCATATTTAGAAAGAATTATCTTGAAAACAAGAATCAAATTCTTCAAATTCTTTCTCTGACTCATTCTGCCAGTCTTCAATATTTCTATTGACAACTTAATTGATGCCGCATCCTTTTAAAACTTTGGCAAAAGGATGAATATGCAATTAACAGGAATCCGATTGTCATGAACAGACTTCAGTTTTCTCATGAAAAAATATTTTGCTAGTAATAACTTCGTCCGTCGCCCGAGTCACACTCCTTGTCGATATTTTGAACAGAAGTAGAGCTCTATCCCTTGTTGCTTGTTTAGGAGCGGTTTTCCCCGTTCCTTCTAAAATCTGTTAATCATCTTTCATTTCCAGGAGCTCCTTGAGTCTTAGTTGCATTATTGTCTTGCGTGGGGCAAATTGATTAAAAGAAAAAGATTTTTGGTAAAAATGGTACGTGATAATTTCAGTATTATCATTTCTGCGTGTCTTGTGGGCGATAAATTATTCTTCACTCGATAAAATTCGTATTTCCTAAAAAAAAAAAAAAAAAAAAAGAGATTCTCCGGTATGTGTGATATACCACGAGCCATTCACCACAAAACACATATTGATAAACTGCAGCAATTTTAATCTAATCCGTTTAAAATACTACCAAACAAGAAACTTAAAAGACCTTTTTTCAAAATACTGATTCATTTTACATATTTTAGACCCTAAGAGAAATTAAACTGATATAAGAAATGACAAAAACAAAATAACGATAACAGTAGTCTTACTCTTTCAAATAAATGTTTTTGATGTTTTAACTTTTAGCACTCTGAATTATTAATAATAAGCTTCTTTCTGCTGCATTCTTATCCAAGTCCTCTCCATTGCATTATTGTTATACCGTACCTATGAACTATAATGGGTATGTCCCAATCTTTATAAATACAGTGGAATATACTGTCTGGGTCTTCCACATTGTGCTTGTCAAACTCTCTGCCCGGAGGCAGAGAGGTACCCAGACGAGGCTCTGCCGAAGGGTAGAGTCTCGTCTGGTGTGGTAGACAGCTACCCGACCCCGTTTTTACAGGGTCAAGGGGGAATTTTTGGCCGAGCCTACGGGCTCGAATACCCCACAATAAGCTCGGCCTTGTGCCACATCCAACCGCGTGGGGCGGTAGGTGAATATCTTCACTGTGGTCTTCCACAGTGTGCTTGTCAAACTCTCTGTCTTCGGACAGAGAGGAACCCAGACGAGGATATGCCAAAGGGCAGTGTCTTGTCTGGGGATTGTAGACAGCAACCCGACTCGGTTTTTTACGGGGTCTACGGAGAATTTTTGCCCGAGCCTACGGGCTCTGTTCACCCCACATTAAGTTCGGCCTTGTGGCACATCTGACAGCGTCGGGAGGTTTATGAATATCTTTACAGTGGAATTCACTTGCGATTCACCTTAATTCACTTCTAGCTCACAACTGGCAGTTGATTACTTACTACACGCCGCTGGCAAATCTTTTATGCTGTTCCTGTTATAAATATTATCTTTCCATTTCCAACCTTCGTTTTGGTCATTCTTATTCAGTAACCTTTTCCTTGGTTACCATAATTATCCTTATTGTTAATTAAACTCAAAATTGTTCTGTTACCATAGCAGGATATGACAACACAATTATGAAATTCGAACACAGTATTATTTAAGGGTCAAAGATACCTCCAGTGGTAGGATAAACTTTTTGTACAGAAGATGAGGTCACGTACAACGTGATAAAGATTAAATATAAGAGTTTATTTAAAAAAAGATAAAGTTAAATTTCGGCATTAAATGACACTCTGGGTTGATATACCGTAAAATAAAACCTCTCGATAAAACCTTTCTCTCAGACAAAACGTCGCAAGCCTCGTTCTACCTTATCGCTATTTCCATGGCAAATGTTCCAACGAGCTACATTAGTTAATTCCGCCAGTTTTGATCGTTGCATCTAAGACCCGCCATTAATTAAAAAGGACACATGGCACAGTGTGAGTTCAATACCCGGCTAAGAGTGTGAGTTCAATACCCGGCTAAGGCAGTGAAGAACTTTCAGAGGGAAAATTAACAGGAGATAACTGATAACTGACATCCATTAAACATGGCACGTGGAACTAGATCACTCTACCCCAGTGAGCGAAATAAAGGGTTCAGGTTAAGATTCCAACCACCTGAAGAAGGCCGGAGCGTACAACGGCCGAAACGTTGTGATAAATATGGCGACAAAGATTAGGACAATAGTCCGAATAATGTAAATAATGTACATAATACCTCATCTCAGGAATATATTTACTTTTTGTTCGTATTTTCCCATGAAACATGACCCAGTGCACATATTAGTACTTCGTATGTCCCTTCTACGAAGTCAGTCCTTGAAGACTGATCAAATTCTCTATTGGATTTAAATCAGAAGAGTTTCTGGGCCAGTCAAGTACTTTGATTTTCTCACTGGTAAGGCTTGCAAGTTTCTTCGTGCAGCGTTACAATTTTTTTATGCTTCCTTGGAGTAACGTTACCTACTCCGCCAACCTCGAGGAATAATCTGCAATGTTATTGGTCCTAACCTAGCATCTTGACTACAGTCATTTTCTCACCGACGTAACATAGCTTGCATGTGTCTTTTTTCTAAAAATATTTCCATGCTAATTGTTCTGATGAGCTTTCTTCTTTGATATCACAGTTTTAAAGATTTGAGCGCAGTACTAGATTGGCATCGAGGTCTCATAATTTTACTACTGAAATTGCTAGATCTACTCATAAGTTTTATACTGACTGACGGCCACATGACGTTAAAAACCGCTTCCCGTACGATAACCGAAGTTAAGCAACGTCGAGCCTGGATTTAGAATATCAGGTGCTCTAAGTTTGGATGTGTGGGTGTTGTAATGGATGATAGTTTGGAATTGTTAATTGGAGAATCGAGTTTCAGTTCCTGTTCGTTTTGTTACATTAACTTACTTGCAAAATGTATGAATCCACCTCTTCTCCTCTAGCTATGGGGTAATTAATAAAGCTTGTATCATTTAATCATTATCATCTCACCCCACCAAAAAAAAAAATCTTACAATATAAAAATATTTTCTGGCTTCCGATAACTTGCGAAGGTTGATAAATCGTAAAAAATGAATAAAAGTTTTATGTCAATAGTTTCTTTCGTACTTCTGGTACTAACCTCAAGGCTTGTTTTCTAGTCAACGTAATATTCAAAAGTTATATACAAACGTTATATTGTCTTTTTAATTATTGTTCTTTTATTGTTACCTACTGTTAATGTTTTCTTTTTCACATATTCACTTACACTCGGTAGCCTCCTTCCGTCGTAGTGGCTTTATTACTAAAAGGTTACTGAGTGTAAGAGAATATGACAAAAAAGAAAACATTAAGGAGAGAGAACAATAAAAGCTCTAATTTCTGCGTCTTCCACGGTAAATTTACGTCCAGGATCATGCATAGAGGATATCATCTTTCTAAAAAAAAAAAAAAATAGCTTCTGCGATTACAGTATGGAATATTCAAAAACAATAGCGATAAAAAAAATCTACTACTACCTAAACTCGGTGAAAAATAGACATTTCTCGGTAGGCCTATTCGGAAATATCCCATCCAGAAAAAGAGCAGAAACAAATTACAAGACTGAAAGTGAGACAGATAATTCGATTTGTGCACAAAGCGCTTCTAAAAAAGTTATAAAGTAAAAAAGATTTTGTGGCTCTTCAGTTTTGGGTCCCACACAATCCAACTTCAGGGAAAGAGAACGGCCCCGTGACAATTAGTTTCACGCGTAAAGCGATCCTCAGAGACGATTCAAAGCACAACAAAATAGTAACGGTAAACTTGTTTCTTTGGCTTGGATATATATATATATATATATATATATATATATATATATAAAGGGAACTGCGGAAGAAGTCACTTGAGGCAGGCGACAGTCTTTCATGCTAGAAGCAATCATGGCCTGACGATTGCATCTAGCTCTATCTCTGATACTGAGCACTTTATCCCATAAATATAGCACATCTTAAGACTATATTTCTTCATGTATATATATATATATATATATATATATATATATATATATATATATAATATATATATATATATAAAACTAAAAACAACATGAACAAAAAATTAGATAACAGATACTAGAAGCAATTTATATTAAAATTTAAAGCCAGCACTGAACAGAATCAACTATGAATACTGTAGTAATGTTCTGAAATGCCTATAAAGGAACAGTTTTTCCATGCTTTAATGCGCGCATGACCATGACATTATAACACAGAGAGAAAAAATTCCATAATGGATAATTTTTCACGTTCTAATGAACGCTTAACACATTGTCAATCGTTCTGCATTTAAAAGCATAAGGAAAAAATACGGCAATGGATAACAACGCACAACTTTGTATAAATACTTATATTAATGAATAACATATAGTTTTGTATTACTTGCACCCCTGAAGATGATCTTGGAAGAAGATCGAAAGTACTTGGGAAATGAAAATAAAAGAAATTTAAACAGCTATAGCACATTTCTTATCTTTTAACATCAATACACGAAAGGTTATTTGTGAGTATGAACGGATTTTGTTAAAATTATCAGACATAATATCTATAATTTATTGAATCAGATATGCCTGAAACAGAATTTGCAAGCTTTTAAACACACACACACACACACATACATATATATATATATATATATATATATATATATATATATATATATATATAGTGTGTGTGTTTAATCAAATAAATTTTTACAGTTTTATTTTTTTAATTTTTTGCATGCTGCCTGATCTCTTCGGTGACATGTCCAAGACAACTAAGAGATCAGCCTGTGTCACTGAACACGATATTTACTGTAGCTCATTTTAATTCCCCAAAGTCTGTTAAATACTTCCATTCAATTTTATATACCTATAAGTTTACCATTCGTCCACGCTTAGAATATTGGTGCCACATATGGTCCGGTAGCCTCTGCTATTTAACTAAAGTTCCTTGATAAAATCCAAAGAAAAATTAGCAATATTATCGGTCTTGATCTGGTGGCTTGACTCCGGTTATTTTTCCCGCCTCTCTGTGTCTTTTCTATAAATACTTTCATGGTAATTGTTCGGATGAGACAATGAGGTATTATGGTGGATGCAGTAAGAAAGGTAAGTAAGAATGTGTTATTTTTATCTTAGGAATATTGTGGTATGTTTGGGTCAGTGTTTGTGGCTAGCTAAGATTAAATTTAAGATGGAAGAAGACTGTCCTTTTCTCCATTCCCTATTTTTGGCCTTGTGCCACATTTTCTGTGTTTGAAGCGGAAATAAATATCACTCTTCGCTATGGTACCTAGACTTTTTAAAATGTAACCGCAGTACGAGACTGGCGTCGAGATCTCATCAATTTACAGTTGACCTAGCAATATGCAACGATAAGTTCTATGCTAACAGTTTCTTTTCTCACACTTCTTGCTCGTGGAAATTCCGTTCTGGTTTTATGCTTTCCAGCCAAGTTTAATTTACAAAAATTTAAATGCAATATCAATCGCTATTATCTGTCCTCCTGAATTACTCT
This sequence comes from Acanthosepion pharaonis, assembly GCA_903632075.3. Lineage (NCBI taxonomy): Eukaryota > Metazoa > Mollusca > Cephalopoda > Sepiida > Sepiidae > Acanthosepion > Acanthosepion pharaonis. Next base: position 92,817 of record CAHIKZ030002669.1, read on the forward strand.
TTTCTCTTCGCATTCATTATTAATGTTTCTGTTTCTAATTCTTCCACATCCTGTAACTCTTCGTGTCTTAGTGGCTTTACTGCCTTGCCTGGGGTGATACCGATTAAAAAAAATTAAGGCATGAGCACCTAATCTGTTGGAGAGAACTGAAACGTATTATATTATGAGTTTAATCATACGGTCAAAAGTAATTCTTTACGATAATGAAAACGTTTTAACATCTGAATCTTGAAATATATTTTTCATTTATTATTCTTGCACTCGACTCTTTCACACGGCCCGTCTCTTCAATTCTCATCTTTCAAAACATCTTTTAACAATTTACTTAATATCATATGTCAATATTATATATTGTTGACATGCTTTATCTTTACAAGAGTGAGATTAGATCAAACATGGTGTATTGCTACCATATCTGGGCCTGAATTGCTCAATCCGCCTTTTCCAGCCTTGAGTTCCAAGTTTTTACGCCGTCAGGTTTTTTTTTTTTCACTTTACAACAGTGGTCCCAAAACTATTTTACTCTTTTCGGAATGAACATTTGCCCGCGCCACATCAAATTTTGTGTGATAAAACTTATAAAAAAAAAAAAGAAAAAATTTTTGGTTATAGAGTTAAAGGAGATAACCTGAAAATTCGAAATCGGAACATTATTATTGATAACTCTCTCCTCCAATTTGCTAACCCTAGTTACTATATTCTTGATATAATGCAAAAATCGGTCAATATTTATTTATAACGAGACACATGCAATTACAAGTAATCTATAATAATATTTTAAATTGTGAAATCGTATTAATTTTTGTCATATGAAATTTTGGAATCATTCCGCCTCACCAGTTATCCGCTTTCGCCACACATATGAAGTGTGCCGCACTGTTTGGGAACAACTATTCTACAGCCTCTTTCTTCGCATACTCAACGTTACAGACCCATAGCTACTCTGTCTTTATTTTCATGTGAAATGTTCAACGAGATTCACTCTTTTGTTCCATCAGATCAGAAATTTATAGCTGGTAATAGCTATGCCACGTCCAAGAAATCGAATCGTCCACATTTCTCCCGTTTTCCAATTGAAAAGGGAAATTTCCACTCGGACATCTTTTCGAGAACTTCTACTTGATTTGCTATTTTGCTGTGTCAAACAAGTGTTTTTTTAGGCCTCTTAAAAATTTCTGATGATGTGTACATATGTATAATATGACCCCACTCCTTTTTGCTTTTAACTTTCCTTCAAATCACTTTATGGTTTGGTGCTCTCTGCTATTTACTTAGAGATTCTTGATAAAATCCAAAGAAAAATCAACAATATTATAGGTCATAATCTGGCAACTCGGCTCCAGTCATTTTCCGACCTGTCTGTCTTTTCTATAAATATTTCATGGTAATTGTTCGGATGAGCTCTTAACTATGGTACCTAGACTTTTTAAAATGTCAGCGCAGTACCAGACTGGCGTCGAGATCTCATCAATTTACACCTGAGCTAGCAAAATGTTGCCGTAACCTCCTATTTTAACAGTTTATATTCTCATACTTCTTGCCTGTGGAAATTCCGTTCCGGTTTTATGCTTTCCAGCCAAGTTTAATTTGAAAAAATTTAAATACAATATCAATCGCTATCGTCTGTCCGTTTCGTTCAAATTTTCTTGTATAATGAGCAATAGAATACAATAAGCAGTAAGATTAGTCAGTTAAATGTCATACGTGATACACGTTTGGACGATCATGTCTCTTTCGACCCATGACTGACCAGGCAGAAGATTTTACCGCGGTAGGTTGCCATTTCTTTCTGAGGTAGACTGTTTACCAACTGGAGGGAGAAGAAATGGATTTTAAAAATTTCCCAAAGAGAAAATAAGTGAATGTAAAATAGACTGGAATTAGAACTGACTGTTGTCCTTCTCATTTAGATTATATTTACACCAAAAAACATTAAAATGTATTTAACTATTTACACTATTTACATTGTTTGAACTGTTGTCCTCATCTTTATTGCCATATTCACAGTCTATATTTCAGAGATGAGGTCTTGTAACTATTTACACTATTTACATTGTTCTGACTGTTCTCCTCATCTTTATTGCCATATTCACAGTCTATATTTCTGAGATGAGGTCTTGTAACTATTTACACTATTTCCATTGTTCAGACTGTTGTCCTCATCTTTATTTCCATATTCACAGTCTATATTTCTGAGATGAGGTCTTGTAACTATTTACACTATTTACATTGTTCGGACTGTTGTCCTCATCTTTATTGCCATATTCACAGTCTATATTTCTGAGATGAGGTATTGTAACTATTTCACTATTTACATATGGTTGACTGTTGTCCTCATCTTTTATTCCATATTCACAGTCTATATTTCTGAGATGAGGTATTTGTAACTATTTACACTATTTACATTGTTCGGACTGTTGTCCTCATCTTTGCCATATTCCATATTCACAGTCTATATTTTTGAGATGAGGTATTGTAACTATTTTTAACACTATTTACATTGTTTGAACTGTTGTCCTCATCTTTATTGCCATATTCACAGTCTATATTTCTGACATGAGGTATTGTAACTATTTACACTATTTACATTGTTCAGACTGTTGTCCTCATCTTTATTTCCATATTCACAGTCTATATTTCTGAGATGAGGTTTTGTAACTATTTACAATATTTACATTGTTCGGACTGTTGTCCTCATCTTTATTGCCATATTCACAGTCTATATTTCTGAGATGAGGTTTTGTAACTATTTACAATATTTACATTGTTCGGACTGTTGTCCTCATCTTTATTGCCATATTCACAGTCTATATTTCTGAGATGAGGTATTGTAACTATTTACACTATTTACATTGTTCGGACTGTTGTCCTCATCTTTATTGCCATATTCACAGTCTATATTACTGAGATGAGGTATTGTAACTATTTACAATATTTACATTGTTTGGACTGTTGTCCTCATCTTTATTGCCCATATTCACAGTCTATATTTCTGAGATGAGGTTTTGTAACTATTTACAATATTTACATTGTTCAGACTGTTGTCCTCATCTTTATTGCCATATTCACAGTCTATATTTCTGAGATGAGGTCTTGTAACTATTTACACTATTTACATTGTTCGGACTGTTGTCCTCATCTTTATTGCCATATTCACAGTCTATATTTCTGAGATGAGGTTTTGTAACTATTTACAATATTTACATTGTTCGGACTGTTGTCCTCATCTTTATTGCCATATTCACAGTCTATATTTCTGAGATGAGGTTTTGTAACTATTTACAATATTTACATTGTTCAGACTGTTGTCCTCATCTTTATTGCCATATTCACAGTCTATATTTCTGAGATGAGGTCTTGTAACTATTTACACTATTTCCATTGTTCTGATTGTTGTGCTCTTCTTTATAGCCACATTCACGATGTTTCGGTCGTTGTACGCCAGACCATAATTCGATACATGACTGACGAGGTAGATTTTTTTCCCGCAGTAGGTTGCTATTTCTTTCTGTGATAGACCAGTTACCATCGAAGACTACAGAACCCGGTCTGAAAAAAGAGAAAAATAGATTACTTACTCATCCATACAGGAAGTGACCCACGCTAACTTAATTATGCAATATATATATATGTACAAAGAGGAGGCACGGTGGAGTAATGGATAGCGGCTCGGATTGACGAATCGGAGAACCGAGTTCGAATTCCAGTCGAATCCATTACACTCACTTACGTGCTAATACAATTGGGAAAGGTACGAATCCTCTTCTTCTTCCTTTAGCTATGGGTAAATAACCCGGGTTCTATAGCCTTGGATAGCAACTGGTCTACCGCAGAAAGAAATGGCAACCTACTGCGGGAAAAAAATCTACCTCGTCTGCCATGTATCAAGATACATGATCGCCTAAGCGTGTATCACGCATGGCACATAACTTACATACTAAATAGCCTTGGGCAAAGTATGAATCCTCCTTTTTTCCCCACCCGCTAAGGCAAATGATTTACCACAGAAAGAAATGGCAACCTACTGAGATGAGGTATTGTATCTATTTACAGTATTTACATTGTTCGTACTGTTGTCCTCATTTTTATTGTCATATTCACAGTATATATTTCTGAGATGAGGTATTGTAACTATTTACACGATTTACATTGTTCAGACTGTTGTCCTCATCTTCGTTGCCATAATCACGACATGGCCCAATGGATAAAAGAATTGTTTCAATCTTCAAGACCTGGGTACGGCAGAGGGGAACAAAAGCTTGGAGATTTGAATTAAGGGAAGATAACTGATACTCAGACAACCGGCAGAGGCAAGGCACGTGGAACGAAAACAATCTATCCCGGTGGACGAAATAAAGGGTTCGGTTCGAAATGCCAATCACCTGATGAAGGCCGGAGCGTACAATGACCGAAACGTTGGAAATATGCCAACAAGGATGAGGCCAACACTAAATGTAAATAGTGTAAATAATTAAAATACTTCATCTCAGAAATATCGACAAATATAAAATAGTGTTTGTAATTCGTCAGTATATAAAAAGACGCGAGAAAGAAATTTTCTATTTTACTAATACCTCCCCCTATATGCCATGTCACCTCAGGACATGGGTAACCATAGCGCTCCACAACTTTCTATACTCTGTAGCTCTTAGGAGCCTTCTTTAAATATCATTAGGATGTTTTGTTGTTGATCCATCTGCCTCAATTGGTCCCCTTTGATGAGATTTGATAGTTAGGGTTGAATTTGATAGTAAGGTTTAAAAAATGCCGCCTCGGATTGAAGAATCAGAGAGTCGAGTTCGAATTCCAGTCGAATGAATTATATTCATTTACTTGCCAATACTTTTGGGAAAGGTATGAATCCTCTTCTTCTCCCCCCAGACTATGGGTAAATATCAGGACAGACCGGGTTCTATAGCTTTGGATGGCAGCTGGTCTGCCGCAAAAAGAAATGGCAAATTACTGCGGGAAAATCCGCTTCGTCAGTCATGTATCAAAAGATAGATGATCGCCTAAGCGTGTATCACGCATGACACATAACTGACTGTTAGGGTTAATTGTATCTCGTTTACTAAATATTATGGTCGGGTACTGCTTCACAAGTCCGTCTCAAAATCTATTTAAAAAATATACTGAATTAGATTCTCACAAGGTATTTCACGCCTTTCATTACTCACGTAAACTTGCTAAATATGTCAATGCATTTATAACATGTTTCATTATTATTATTTTTTAAATGTCATGTACTTTCATACAGTAAAGGATCATGAGTCTCCACTACTTCTTTGGTCTTATCTGCAAAATATGGCTTACTGTATTGTGTTTTTCGTTGCATTCTCCAAAGTTTCAAGCGAGTTATTCTTCTCCTAAAATGGCTTCCAATCCAGGCTCGAGAGCCCATTTTATTATGCTTTTTAACTCTTAACTCAGGAGAGATGGATTCAGGCCTTTCCTTAGGGAATAAGCGCGAAGGTTATCTAATAGACTAGATCAGATTTTGAACTCGTCTCGCTGAGTCGACTTTTTGCATTGATAGCGCTTACACTACCAGCACACCCGCTGGTAGAATTGGTACTTTTAATATAAAAGCAATACTAATATAATCCATTTTGGAAATTATTATTATTCAGTTTGATTTTAAAAGCATGAAGGGTGTGGTCACAGCGGGGGTTTGGAGTGGAATAGCTATTAAAAGAAATTTTGATCCATCTTAGTTTTACGTCTTTATTTTTTCAAACCTGTCAAGTTAAATTTTCAAATGGACCATTTATTGCAAAATTTAAAAAAAAAAAATCATGTGTCTCCTCCTTCTCCGCTGCCGCCACCACCATCAACAATAGATTCCTCCAAATTTTTCCCAGGACTAAGTGCTGCCATCTAGTGTCCGGGGAAGAGGGTGGGACCTTTCATTTCTTATTGGTTGGACTAAACGAGGTGAAGAAGATGTAACAAATGACGATTATTATGGTTGAGTTTCATCTTTTGTTCAAGGAGACTTCTTAATGGCCCGATATGCGGACAAGGGTGAGATGTGTATGGGACTTAATTGGCCTGCCCCCATTGCCTGGTTCTTCTGAGAGCTGCTAGAAAACTCTCTGCGAGACAGGGATTGCGTATGTGTGTGGAGTTAAAGGAAGCCTAAGAGAAACAGGGGATCATAAGTCTGCATGATGTCCATCTCTTGTGTTCTTACCTCCCCACCGACTTGCATACCTCCCACCCGACACCCTTTACAAAAAAATACCTCTGCCAGTGCCAACTGCATCAGCCTTAATAGCAAAGGGCAGTTAGAATTGCAAAAACCATCTTCTGTGGATAAAAAAATAAATAAATATTTCATTTTTGGTGTCATCTAGATGAAGGTGTGACACTTTCTCTCCTATTTTTTCTCTTTCTCTGTGCATAAATTTTAGCAATAAATAAAATAACTAAAAGCGCCCAATTAAGGAATATCATGGCAATGCTTAAATGACATTAATTTAGAACCTCTGTTTAAAAAAATAAAAATAAACAGAAAATAAGAAACTTTACACTCGTCGCCATTTGAACAATAAAATTATGATCACCTTAATGGTACAATTCAAATACTTGCTTCGATTTGGTCCGATTCAAAGATGGCACCAAAAAATTGACAAGGGAGATAATTAACTTTGTTACAGTCATCATTACCTGACAGTGCAAGACTTAACAGCGTGCCATTCGCCGTTTCTGATACTGATTTATGTGCACTTAGGTACACATCTCGTTTTCTGTAACGCCAGCTTTTAAGGTATTTCTGATGTCCATTTATTGTTTTAGAAACGTGTTAAGATTTGTCACATCTAATAAGCTCCCAAATTGACCCAACGCAAAGATCAAGTTCCTTAATTTGCGGGAAGTGGGGGCAGCAATGGCTTAGCAAGCTTTCTCGGCGCTTCTGCCATCCCTTTTCCTGATGCCTTTGCAGGGGGTCGGTGGGAGCTTCAGTTACCTTCTCTAAATAAAGCTCCTTTTCTGGCTTTATTGAAACAAAGCCAACATTATTTTAAAAAAAATGTAATAATGGCTGCATAACAAGACTTGTTTCACTTCAGTATTTTCATTTCAAATTATCTTGTTTATAAACAAAAAAACCCTCTAAGGAAGCGTCCTCATGTCTTCTATGTGCCGTGTCCCTTCAGAATGTTGGCGATCAGACTCTCCACTATTTCCTGTCCTCTGTAGTTCTTAATAAATATTGTATTTTTGTTATCTTTTCTGTAATCCTGTTCTTGACTCGCTCGGTAGGCTATGTCGTGCTTTCACTATATCCTGTGTGTGTTAAATTTTCCAAGCATACTTTAATCGTTATAAGCCCTAGAAATTTTAATTGTCTCTTTCTGATGTTAAATATACATTTCTTATATAATATGCTAACAGTTTTCTCGCATTTCTCGCTTGTGGAACTCGCTTCTGGCTCCATGCATAACTGCCAACTTTAATCAGCAAAAATTTAAATGCGGTGTCAATCGCTATCTACTGTCCTCCTGATTACTCTTTTTCACTTCCCGCTCAATATCAATGTTTCTGTTCATAATTCTTCCACACCCTGTAACCTCTTGTGCCTCAGTGGCTTTACTGCTTTTCGTGGGGTGATACTGATAAAACAGTGTCGTTTTTGTTTCCATTTTCTCTAAAACATCGTCATTGTTCAGGTGTTCGGTTTATGCTATTCTAAGCATCTCTGTAGAACTACATTTTTTTTTTTTTTTTGCTTCAAGTCTCTTCTTAATCTTTGAGGAGATTGCCCAGCATTCACTGCCATATAAAAGGGCTGATATTAGGTAAAAGGTTCAGTACTCTTTCCTTTGTTTCTAACGAAATGTTTCTGTTCTTTGATAATTTGATTAGTTTTTGGAAGGCGTCTTTCGTTATGCCAATGCGTCTTCGGATGTCAGTGTCACATTTTCCGTTCACTGTTAAAATACTTACCATACATTTAAATTTTATACTTGTTTCATTTTTACTTGCATTATTTACACTAGTCTAATGTTATCCTCCTCTTCATTGCCATATTCACAACGTTTCGGCCGTTGTACTCTCCGGCCTTCTTCGGGTCATTGGAATTTCGAACCGAACCCTTTATTTCGTCCACCGAGGTAGATTGTTCTAGTTCCACGTGCCATGCCACTTCCAGGTGTCTCAATTATTTCCCTTTAACTCAAATCTCCAAATTTGTTTTCACCTGTATAAGGCCCGGGGACCACTCGAAGTAAAGGGTTACGTTTACAGGCAGTTTGTACGGATTAAGGGTTAACACTAGAGTCAAACAAGAGGCGGCATGTTAGGGATTATATATATATATATATATATATGCATGCTTCCTTAAAAACGAGAGACAAGGTACAACGGTTAAGCTTTTTGTTTAATTTTTCTTGTGTTCGCACAAGAGTTTTCTTTTGTTTGGACAAAGAGTGTGTAGAAACTGTACAAATGTTCTGAGCTTTTATATAAATATTATAAAGACATACACTACCCCAATCGACCCGAATAAAATAAATCAAATTAATTATCTGCTAAAAAAAAATTTAAGGCCGCTAACCTTATCCGCAAAAACAACAACATACCAGCTAAGTCAAAATTGCAACGAACGAACATTATCTATGAGTTCAAATACCCCTGAAGAAACTGTGTTCCTGATCAAGCCGGACTCCTAAATAATTACATCGGCCACACAACTACATGCCTATCCAGACACCTTACACCTATCCGACCAGACCTCCATTAGAACCCATTTAAACACACACACAAACCTACATGCGAAACATACTAGTAGAGAAGACAAACATAATAACCTCATCCACTTGTAAAAAAAAAAAGATTAAGAATAATAGAAGCCTTAATGATAAAAAAAAGAAAAAAGCCAACTCTTAACAATATTAACTACGAACTAAGCCACAATTTGCTAACTGTAAAATAAAACACATCTATAACACACTAAAAGTATACACATAACGCACTCACTCAATTAAACTGAAAAATAAAATCATCCTTGATAATGGCTAAAAGTTTAGCCGAAAGCACGAGGAACTATAGAACATTTGGACAGTTTCTAGACACTCTGTGTCCAAAAAAGAAAGCATTTGTTCGAATACAAGAATAATTAAATAAAAAGCTTAACCGTAGAACCTTGTTTGTTGTTTTCAATGAAACATGCATAAATGAAGGATTGCTGCCTAAATATACTTTTTCATTTGTTGACATATCTCTCTTAATATCATATGAATTCCTTAAAATTACAATGCTTGCTTCGTCCTGCTTTTTGTATTCCTTTCTTAAGTTTTTACTCCACATTTTGCTCAATCTCTTTGTATTCATTTAACACCTTTAAATAGTTTCATTCCTATTTAAGTATTTTTTCGCCATTTTGGATTTAAATTCTTTTGGAGCTACAGTTCTGCAGCCCTGCATCAATTTTCTATTTTTAGAACACCGTAACAAATGCTGTAACACAGAATTTCGCATATCATTTGTCTTGTCGGTGTTATTCTGATTTTCTCTTTTTAATTTCCACCCGTGTTTGATGTTATTTGAGAAAATATGTTAACATAACAGATGCAATTTTGAAAAATTCACTTCTTGCTTTCCTTTGAACATTCGATTTAAAATACCTCCAGTTATCTTTTACAAAATTCGCTTCAGCTCAATATTGTCAATGTGCCCCCCACCACTATATTCCATGCACAATATTGTCAATGTGCCCCCACCACTTTATTCCATGCAATATTGTCAATGTGCCCCCACCACTTTATTCCATGCACAATATTGTCAATGTGCCCCCACCACTTTATTCCATGCACAATATTGTCAATGTGCCCCCACCACTTTATTCCATGCACAATATTGTCAATGTGCCCCCCACCACTTTATTCCATGCACAATATTGTCAATGTGCCCCCCACCACCTTACTTCAGTAGAAGAAAACATTTCGCATTGTAAACACGTAATGAGGGCTTAGCTGCCTTTTATATTGGTAATAAATGGCATTAGCAACATATTTAATTGTTATAATTTTTACGCGCATGGTTTTACAAATATTTCTTCTGTGTAATTTATTTTCAATATGATAAAATTAGATATATAAGCAATAACAATAGATAAGCAATATTTCTGTTGATAAAGTTTTATTTTTAAATTCATTGTGTTTATAATGCCTTTAAATTCCTTGAGGAACATAGGGACGCAACATATCGTTGCGGTTTTTATAAGCTAGTTTATAAGTGAGTAGTTTGTTAGTCTTCCGCAGGATCAGGTTTTGAATTCAGACTAGTTGCCACACAAGGCTATAAAACCCGGTCTATCCTGTTATTTATCCATAGCTGGGAGGAAGAGAATGATTTGTGCCTTTCTCAGTGTTATTAGCACGTAAGTGAATGTAATGGATTCGACTGGAATTCGAACTCCATTTCCTTAATCCGAGCCACTATCCATTACTCCACCGTGCCGCTTCCTTGTGTTTGTATAAAAAGAACTTATATCTTGTAGAATGCTTTTCACTGACATCAAGTGGAAATATATTGAATCAATTGATAGGTCTGCTTCTATGAAAGTTGGTTCATTGTGTTGTGCTGGACAATTTTTCTTGTCAGAATCTATCTTACATTTTTATTAGTCGACCATTCTACTCGCTTTGAATATTGTTGCTTCATCTGGTCTGGTGTTTCTGTTATCTATTTAGAGATTCTTGTTGAAATCCCAAGACGAACCTGCAATGTTATTGGTCCGGATCTAGCATCTCGTCTTCAATCACTTTCCCGCCGCCGTAATTTAGCTTCCCTATGCCTCTACTAGAAATACGTTCACGGCAGTTGTTCAGGTGAATTTTCCTCTATGCTACCTTAATTTTAAGTTAAGCGCAGAACTAGATTGACGGCGTGGTCTCACCATTTTACTCTTAAGATGGCCAGATGTAACCGTAATTTCTATGATAAGTTTCTTTTTTCGCACTTCTCGCTTGTGGAAATTTCTTCACAGTTAAGTTTGCAATGCCAATCGTTATCTTGTCTTTTTAATTCCTGTTCTTTTATTTTCTCTCTCCTTAATAACGTTTTTTCTTACATTCTCTAATAATCCTTAACCTCTTACATCTTAGTGGTTTTATTGCCTTGCTTGGGGTGCAATGATTTATAAAATTCAACTTGTCAAAAGTCAGTTCTATGTCATAAACCCTTAAGTGTTCGCAATAGTAAGTATCGTTGTCGTCTGATATTTCACATTATTACAAAATACTCAACTGGAACCGATGGCGTTACTAAATAAGAGGAAATAATCTATTTTAATTGCTCTTTTAAACTGTAGCAAATTAATTAAAGAAGGGAAAAAGTAGCTAGTTTAATTCTTATTATAATTAATGTAAATATTTAAAAACAATTAAAATATTTCACTTATAATCAGTTCAATGTAATTATGTCCGGACAAGGTAATTTATGTGGTATTAGCCTGAACGTACGGGAGATGTAATGGATAGCAGCTAGAAATGTAAAATCGGTGAACGGAGTTCAAATTCCAGTCGGGTTCATTACATTCACTCACGCGCAAATACCATTGCGAATGTATTATCTTTTCACCCTCATTTATGGGTTAAATAATAGGATTGTTTCAGAAAATATGATTGTTAACTCCAAAATATTGTTAATGCAAATTCACTCGCAAAAGAAGAATTATTTTTACAATTCATGTGTTTCGGATTTAAATAACCCATAAAGGGTTGATAAGCAGTAAAAAAAAGAAAAAAGAATGTTTATCAAATTGATTTAGCATAATGTCAAAACAACGTCAAAAAGTAGATGATTTGTAGAAAATGTTTTTTTCTACAGAAGTCTGTGTTTCTGTGTTCGTCGGACGGGTCTTTGGTTCGTTGAAAAAATACATTGTGACAGGTTAAAACCTTTTAAGTTTTCGCGCGGACATACAGACATAACCTTTAGTAAGTATTGTTAAGAATCAAATTGTCAAAACTATTTTCGGACAATGTCTGTGATGCAAACCGATTGGTGCGACCGCTTATATAAATTTTATAAGCTAGTTTCAGGTTTTTTTGTTTTTTTTTTTTTTCATTTATCCTTATCAAATCAGCTGCTTTTGAAATTGGTTTCCCAAGACTTGCTAGTAACAACCAATCCCCTTTTTAGCCAGGCAGAGAAGATTTCAGTCCTTCCTCGTATATTTTGTTTACTTAATTTTATTTAAGCAGTCTGTGTTTACAACATTTCATTAAGGTTTTTTTTTTTTAAAAAAAAGTCCATTTTAAAAGTATATACGAGGTCTGTTGCCATGGTAAAGTACACAAAGTGAAGCCGCTTTGCACAGATTGACTTTGAACTCTATCACACATACACACTGTTATAACGTTCTCGCTTACTTCCCTTGTTTACAGCAGAGTTTTGAAGGAAAGTGTGTAGAGTGTGGTCGTCTCACCACACCACAGATGTTCCATCAGTCACCATGGCTTATATAGCAGTTTTTATCCAAGTTTTTTTTTTCTACAGACCCGACAACCACCATATTCTCTATATATCGTCCCTTGCGGAATTTTCCACTTCTAAAATTAAATCCCACTTAAAAAGGAAAACGTCGACGAAATCAAAGAGAATGCGACGAGGCAGCTGCCTTCTATTCCAAAAAGGAGTTCAAGGAATGTTTCCATCAATTGAAACGTTTCTAGATAGTGTGACGCTTCAGAAGGTGATTACCTCGAAGGAGATGAAATACTGAATTGATACGTGTTGTAGTTTCCTTTTTGTTATAGCACTAGTTCCGACACTTTTGATCAGACCTCGTATAAAATATATATAAAAAATTATATAAAACAAATTGTGAGGATGGATTAGAGGGGGAAAAAATACTCACCGGAAAGTGATCAACTGAAAAATATAACAGTTAAAGAAACTACAAAAAAGAACTGACCGGTTATCGTTTCCCACTCTTCATAATTCATTCGTAGGCAAAAATTTTCTTTGATCGATCTAAAACTTCAAAACAACCCGGATATAAGAGATTTTTTCTGGTCCCAAATTAGAGCCTGTGTTAATGTATATAAATTAGACCAAACCCGGATATAAGAGACTTCTTCTCCGGTCCCGACAACTCTCTTATATCCGGGTTACACTGTATTAGGGCTTTACAGACATAAACATACATACACTCTAAATTAAAATATAGTCTTGAATAGTCATGCCGCTGGCTCGCGATTGTCATGCCCCCTGTCTTCTGACAGAGTACGTCACTGTCGGGTCTCTGTCTACGGACGGAGACTTTACTGAAACAAGTAGTTAATGCAATGTGCCCAATACAGCGGTTGCGGGGCCTTGGTGAATTTTGACCATTGGCTAGAGTGTACGAGCTCGGGTTCCCAACATTATACTTGACCTTGTGTCACATCTCGTCTCAGTGGGGAGTCTGGGTAAATACCAGTCATGCCGCTGGGAATAATTCACTGTTTATAATAGGCGTACCGGTCCAAATAAACGCTGGTGCCGAAAAATGTTTTGAAAAAATAATTAATTTGATTTTTTTTTTTAATCTTATAGACAAAATATTTATGGGTGTTGAGAGAGAGAATTTTTTTTTAAATTCCTGCTACGAGAAAAAAGGTTTGTATGACCTTAGTCCATTTTTCAGTTAAATTGTGTATTCCATATTAAAAGAACGATTCCACCTTGAATTCAATGAATTCTTAAATAAAAACTTTGCCAATTTGTCGGAGTCATTGATCTAGCAAATGTGCGCCATGGCTTACGATCAACGAAGTTAAGCAACGTCGAACATAATCAGTATCTAAATGGGTGACCTCTTGAGAATACCAGGTGCTGTAAGCTTGGATGTGTGGCTCAGTGGATAAAGGCTCGGAATTTTTAATCAGAGGGTAGAGTTTCAATTCCAGTTGCTTTCGTTATACTCACGTTTGCTCAAATACCCTTGAGAAAGGCCTCACTCTACCGCTTTTCTCCCAAAATATGGATTAGTATTACTTCTATCACTAAACACTCATCTTCAAAAAAGAAAATTCTTACAATCTAAAAATATTTTCTGGCTTTAAATAACCGGCAAAGTGTTGATAAGCCATAAAAACAAACGAATCCATCAATTAGAAGTGTGCCAAGTAATATTTTAAAGGTAAACGTTCTGAAGAAACGGTGGCCTGTGAAAGAGCTTTTCCTCTTACCAAGATCCAATGTTGCAAATGCGATGCAGCAAATGATTATGAGCTTTCTTATACAGTAAGCCGAACGATCGACAACTTTTTCCAAAAATATATTTTCGTTTTTAATGCCTTATTCATAAATTATTTCATTTTTTAGATGAATAATTGACAATATATTTTTAATATTTTGAACATTTATTCTAATTTTAGTTGTTATAGATGTTAATATAGACACAACGTTTCGGTCGAGTGCTCTCTGGCCATCGTTAACAAAATAATCAACAGATATCTCATATCAGCTCCAACAGCAACCTGATGATGACATTATGTTTAGTATAAGCGTCCTTTTTTTTTATCAAACCCCGTCGTTACTCACATGTTCAATCAAAGGCATTCTCAGCCTCCTGCTGTAGAATAACATTTCTGTTGCCTCGAGTTTTTTTTTAATCTGTGGGGAAAATTTCCAACATTCACTAACAAATAGGTTTGATAATGCATAAAGTTTTTTTTTTTTTTTTTTTCTAAGAAAATTTTCCTGTTTCTTTATACTTTGCTTAGCTTTTGGAAGTTACCTTTCGCTATTTCAATGATCCTTCGGATTTTGGTGTCACATTTTCCGTCCTGTGTCAAAACACTTAATAAGTATTTAAATTTTTTTATTTGATTTTGGTGTTTCCAGTTCCTTGTTCGCTTCTTGGACTGTTCGTCATCCAGCCAACCCCACATTCTGTCTTCTTATAATTGATTATTGACATTATACGGACAGTTATCCTCATCTTCATTGCCACATTCACAACGTTTCTACTGCTGTATGCCCCGGCCTTCTTCAGGTGATTGCAATTTCGAACGGAACCTTTTATTTCGTTTTAGATTGTTTTAGTTCCGTGTGCAATGCCTCTTCCGGATGCCTCACACGACATGGCACGTTGAACTAGAACAATCTACCCGGTGGACGAAGTAAAAGAGTTCGGTTCGAAATTCCAATCATCTGAAGAAGGCCGGAGCGTTCAACGGCTGAAGCCCTATGAATATGGCAACGAAGATGAAGATAAGGCTTCGAATAATGTAGATAATCTTATAATTGATGTTTAATACTTTCTTCTCACTTTCCTTTACAACCTTTCTGTGTCTGGTGTATATCTTACGTTGTTAAAATCGTGGCCGTCGATAATAAATCCTGATAGAACTTCTAGTTCTCTCAGAATCATCTTGCTGTAAAACCCGAATAAGTCCGTTGAGAAGATGCATCCTTGTCTTATGTCCCTTTCTATTTCTGTGCGTTTACCTGTTATTAACAGCACGTGAACACAGCCTTTTATTCAGTGACACACTGTGAAATAGTTTGTGTTCGTTAAAACATGTAATTTTGTGGGTTGTTTTAATAATTGGATATGCAGGTTGTGTAATGTTTCATGGTTGGGAAGCGAAATCGGCGGTCAAGATCACTGCATTCGCTTTAGCGCAAATACCATTGAGAGAATTATTTTTTCTCCCCATTCCTGGGTTAAATAGCAAGCTAGACTGGACTCTGGTAATTTGCAGGGTAATCCCCGCGCTCAGTTTCTAATAAAAATTTCCAGAATAGTTCCATTTAGGTGTAAATGCATATGCTTAATTCGAAAATAACAAAGGAATGTTGCGAAAAATCTACCGTTTTGTAGTTATTAACAAAAGATCGAACTAATTCGCGTTCGCCATTACTGGCGTTGTTTACTTCCGCGAATGACTACTCCGAAGCGAGTAATCATTCGCGGAAGCTTATTTAGAGGCCTTTTTACTGATCCCACTCGTCTTAGGGTTAGGGATTTTCGTAAATTTGCTTAAGTTATTTAGAAAAGCAATGACAGGTTTTTTTTATTATAATAAAACAAATTACTAAAATAAATTGTAATACTAAAGAAATGTTATTTTAAGATACTTAATAATCATGCTTTCAACCTTAAATTTTTTCTTGTTATTATTTCCTTTCTGTCATTTTTTTTTATATTGTATATAATCATACTCTTTTTAAATTTCGCGCAAAGTTTGCGCATTGCGTGCGCATTAATCAAGACAGGCGAAGCTTCCGCGAATGACCGATCTGAGGTAAATGAAGGTAAACAACGCCAGTAATGGCTGCCGTGCTGTAGCCGCGACGTGAATGAGTCCGAACATTTATTGTTGATTACTCCAAAACGGTAGATTTTAGCAATTTTTTGTTGTTATTTTCGAATTAAGCATGTACATTTACACGTAAATGGAACTACTCAGGAAATTTTTATTAGAAACTGAGCGCGGGGATTACACTGCAATTTACCTCTGGATTCTTTAGCTGTGGTTGGTAAACAGACCAGAAGGATAAATCTGAAATGAAAACCGTATGTGGGGCACGTACTTGAACTCTAACTAAGGTTCGCTCGGCGTAATTGGAGTATTAAGCAAACTTTGGGCGTTGAAGAGAAAACAAATACACCTGAGCCAATGGCATGCTCGGAAGCGAAAAGTTACATCTATTTGCAGTGGGCCTTCAATTTTAAAAAGCTCTGATGATATTTTACTAAATTGGTCGTCATTTTTTTTTCATTATTAAGAAGAGTAAGTATTTATTATTAAGAAGAGTAAGTATTTGGAGTATCTCTCTTAATACGGAACAAACCAATAATTTTTTACTGCTCTCATATCCGGAAAAGCTGGAATATTTAAATTTTGAATTATTTTTTTTTTTTTTTTTTTTACAATCTTACCATTTTAATTTCAAACACCCGTTTGAATTTCCATTTTGTTCATTCCAAACTCGTCTCTCTCCTTTGCCTCCGAAAAAAAAAAATGAATAAATTTTCCAACCACTCTTTTATTCCGACCTATTCTGAATTTACTTTATTGGCTTTATTCCTGTTCAACAAGCCTTAACTCATAAGTAAAAAAAATAACCTGTCACAAAGAACGAACAGCTGAATTCAAAGATAGCAGAGGATATATGACACGTTCAGTGGCGGAGAGGTGTATTCAGTATTTGATAATTTTGCGCCAATTCCGGCTTAAAGGTTTTAAGCAGTTTTAATCAACATTTCTTTTCATGTTTAGCCGTAAGAAATTGTTAATGTAGAACTACCTTACACTTAAGCCAAATAATAACAATAGTAATATTTATTAAGAACTAGCAGTAGAGCCCGGCGTTGCAACAGTAAGAGATAGATCAAGTATCGACCATCATAAAGACTGAAAAATAAAATTGACAAAGATTATTGTTTAAGGTTGACAGACACGCATGTCTTAATTAGTTTTTTTCGTTTTTTGTTTGTCTTTTTTGTTTTTTTTACGAATTGGTCAAACTCAAACAAAAACATTGTTTACAATCGTTGTGAGTCTACCGATTGAATAGAATTTTATTATAAACAATTGTCTTGTAAATGGAATTTTTAAAACATTCTGAATGTAAAAATAAAGAAAAAAGCGTGCAAGACAATAAGAAACACTACCTGCCAAAAAAAGTGAAGTTTTGTTTAAATCGGTTGAAAAAGGTAGGAAATCCGATCCCATATATAAACGAACACACAAAAACAACCTGGGTTTTATAATAAGTATAACTCGATATGAGTTGTCTACCTTTCATTCTCGCGGCAGCGATGCCATTTAATCGTGTTTTCAAATTGATTTCGTGCAAAAACAATTGTTTTTTCCAATTTTTGGCACTGTCAGAACCACCGCAAGGTAATTTTACGTAGTCCTGTGAAGTTTTGTTGAAATCGGTTGAAAAATGTAGGAAATCCGATCCAATATATAAACGAACAGACACACACACACAACCTGGGTTTTATAATAAGCACACACACATACATATATATATATATATATATATATATATATATATATATATATATATATATATATGATTTATTGCAGGAAATATTAAGTTTTACGGAAACATTGTTGACAATTATGGATTTAGTTACATAACAAATAAATAAAAATAATATAGATTTTGATGCTATATTCGATTTGTTTCTAGGTATTTTTTTCATTTTTCTCCTTTGTTATTGGCAGCATACACTGATTCCAATGCTATGGTTCCTAAGTTTTGACAAATTGGAGCTATTTCGTTTACGCTTTGTTACCTCTCTTTTCCATTGTTGTTTTTAGATCGCTTTCTTCCAGTTATTTTGATGGGTAATAGCGATATTCTGAAATTTAGAAGGATCTTATTCCATTTCAAAGATAAAATCTGTAAAAAGGAATATTTTGAATTAATATACAACCAAAAGTAAAATGATTTTCAATAAAAAAAATTAATGATTTCACGATAATTATGTAACAATAAGGTAATTATATTCCTCAGACAAATGTACGGTTTATGTTGGCTCATCTCATTGCATGGTTATACGAACTCTAAACCTAGATTGAGCTTGAAATATTGTGTAATCGGCTCTAATTTTTTGTAAAATACTTGGATATGATATAATTAATAATTTGCAGTGAAAAAAGAAATTTTTGATATTTTTTTGTTAAATACGCCCCATCCTCTGTCGAACTGGTCATATATCAGGGTTGACCAAAGTTGCTTAATGTAAGAGCCACATAGGCTAAAATTCAGATGTTTGAGAGACGCAAAACAACAAAATTTACACATACTTTTTTCTTACACATTAACTTAGGTGTCAATCCAATGGGATCTCAATTCATACCCAGTACATAATTATAAAGCTTGAAATTTTCTTATTTACATTTTATATTAACTGTGACTAAAAAAAGGACCTCAGCCAACATATTTCCACGAACCGCATATTAAATATCAAAGAGCCGCATGTGGCTTCCAAGCCGCAATTTGGCCACGCGTGATATATCTAATGTGGTATCAGGAATTTCCTGGATTAGAATCTCCTAGTGGACCCCATAATTAATTCCATTTAGGTGTAAGAACTGATGGCGTGTTTGGTGACGAACCGAATAAATGAGTTCATGATTTTGTTTTCTCACGTTGTCTGGTGTTTAGCTGGTGATCGATCGGTCTGAACGGTCGACATCTTGAAACTACGTCCTGCCGGCGTTAAAACACGCGTGACGCTCAATAAAAAAATTTGTTTGGTCTCAGTCATGTTGGACAAAATATTCAGAAATAACTGTTACAAACTATCGTAGAATCATAATTGATTACAATTAGATTTCACGAAGCCAATTTAGAAGGTTTGGAAGGCGAGATAAACAACGGTGAAATCACATTACGCACAGTCCGAGACCTTTCAGATAAAACATCGTCCATGCTACCCCTGTGATATGAAAGATGAACGCGCCCATGTAACATTTCGTTAAGCCGAAATCCCGATTGAGAAAATATTTTAGCATTCTCAAATCAAAAATTGTTTATGGCTATATCACGTTGAAACACCAGTTTTCGTGTGATCACCGAAGATCATATCTGGATATTAGAGGTACGTCCCTTGATCCTTGAATCAAGATTCAATGCGACAAAAACAAGATTCTATAAATAAAAACTTAAAAAGCAATTAGAATTTAAGAGTCCGCTTACTCAAATAAAATATATATATATATATATATATATATATATATATATATATGAATAAAAATGACAATAGGAAAACTGGTAATTGCTGACGCGTTTCGTCCAATGTGGACTTTATCAAAGCAAAAATACGTCTTCTCTACCGATTAAATCGGAGAAATTTTCATATATATATATATATATATTTAAAACACTCACCTACCCTGGTGATGACAAGAAGAAAATCAGAAGCTTCGATTATATTTCTTCCAAAATAAACTTCGAACAATTTCTGACAATTTTTTTTTCTCCTCAGAGAAGGATTATTCGTAATTTGAAAAAAAAAAAAAAAGTCGATCACTAAAAATTAATCGACCCAAAATGTCTGCCGTCTTTGCCAAAAGGAAAAATTATGCAAGATTTTAAAACTCTTTCATTTCAGAGAATTTCAAAATCGTTTGCAATTGAATGAAAAAAAAAAAGGTTTATTGACAAAGAATAAAAATGAAAAACCGAATGAAATATGAAAAGATTGCAATTCTTTCACCATCTGATATTCTCTCAGGACGAAAAATAAAAGATTCTTTCATTTCCTACCCTGTTCCCCATAAACCATTTTTGTCTTCTTGTTTCCTCGAGGCAGTTAAGAAAGAAGACAGAAAGAAATAAAGAATTGTCAGGAGGACTGATTCGGGGTGTATAAGTTCCTGTAAACTGATAGTCAACGTACACAGGGGTGTTATCAAGATGTGATATAAAGGATCAGTAAACATAGCGCCTGTCTGGCCCAACACTCTTGGCTAGCCCCTAAACACGCTGCCAGGGGGGTCAGGGGATAAAGAGAGAGTGGGAATAAACTTAATTGCTCGGCCATATGTTGGACTCTCTCGCAAACTCCCTTCTTCCTCTCCACACTATCACCGACCCACAAGGATATCCTACCCCTACCCATACCCATTCATTCATTGGCACCTCTCATCGTGCTTACAAACCCTCCGCCATCTACATCGCCAGGACTTCCACCCCATCGCCCTCACCGATCAGTAGGAGAATGACAGTGCAGAAAAGATATATGAACGGAGATCGGTAAGAGGAATATTTAATAATAATAATATTAATAATGAACAAATAGATGTTGAGTGAAACGAAAAGGCTGTCTCTGTCTCAAAGTTTCGTTTCGTTTTTTTTTTTTATGGAGGGTGATGGTGGTGACAAAGAGAGCAAGTAATTTGCAGGCGGAGAAGCATATTCAATATAATTTATACCTATGTATATTTTGTGTATTAATAGTGCATATATAAATATACACTAGCAACTATAAGCGACGTTGTCTGGGATGGAATTATATTCAACTTATGTAGGCGAAAATTGATTAAAAGAAGCAAGCAAGCCCTAACAGAAAACTTAGTCACTCATCGATAGACAGATAGGTATATAGTCTGTTTTCGATAGACATCCAACCAGGCAGACAGAGGCAAACAAATAGCGCCTTTCGATAGGCAGACGGACAGATAGTCTGCGCCTTTCGATAGGCAGACGGACAGATAGTCTGCGCCTTTCGATAGGCAGACGGACAGATAGTCTGCGCCTTTCGATAGGCAGACGGACAGATAGTCTGCGCCTTTCGATAGGCAGACGGACAGATAGTCTGCGCCTTTCGATAGGCAGGCAGACGGCCTTTCGAGATAGTCTGCGCCTTTCGATAGGCAGACGGACAGATAGTCTGCGCCTTTCGATAGGCAGACGGACAGATAGTCTGCGCCTTTCGATAGGCAGACGGACAGATAGTCTGCGCCTTTCGATAGACACTGACTTCGATAGACAAACATGAACAGTATATATATAGTCTACTAATTTAAAAATATGGTCCCATCGCTACACAATAATTACCATGTTTCAAAAACAAAGTAAAACCTTAAATTTAATTATAGAATTAGATTAAAATCTCTAATACGGTTTCATTTTTAAGCGATTTTTGGAATAACTTACGTTCTTGATATTAGTTGTTAAGGTTACGGGAAATTCAATCATTTTGGTAAGGTGTGGTAGGGTATTCATTTTCACAGACCACCTGTGTATCAAAATTATTAAATTATAATATTTATGCTGTACAGAATTGTACTGAGCACGCTTTTTTAAAAATAGAAATAATTAAAAATAAACACCGGATTATAAATCCTAATATTCTTTCTCATTATCATATATATATATATATATATATATATATAAGTCTGTTCATATCTATCAAAACCAGTACATATTCCTTTTTCATACGTCTAAATCAGTGCATATCTATTTCAGTATATTAGTACATGTGGTTAGTCTAGACAAAATAAAATAGGTGCGAAGAAGTTAAAAAGTCACTGACTAAGAAGGGTTGATAGGATTTACCTTCGGTCGAGGTTGTTCATCTTGATTGTCATACTCAGAATATTTCGACCCTTGAATTCTCTGACCTTCTTTGTGTGTCTGCCGTAATCTTACTTCGCTTTCCATGCTTCGAGATCATCTCATCTCAGTTACTTCTATCCATAATAATCTAAGCCCGTCGATTGAATAAAGGTTTCAGTTCCAATTACCAGTACGATAGGTAGTTGAAAAAAGTCGGAGGGTACAACTTGGACGGCCTGAACAGAACGCTCAGGCTGCACGATATTGTCCCCCCCACTAAGTATAAAACCTGGTATTGACAGAGTGGGCCAATATCTGCACTGGAAAATTTGAAATTTCTACGGGAAGGAAACTGATATGAACACCACCCAGACCCGGTTACGGAGATAGGACCTGTTACAATTCTATGGGACTGCACAATACACACTGACAGAACAATCAAAGCCAACCGCCCAGACATTGTTATTAAAGCCACAAACAGAAAAAGTGCCTCCTTATTGATATGGCAGTCCATGCAGACTGCAATGTATCTTTGAAGATATTCATGTCAATATACAAGGATCATGAAATCGAAATCTCAGAAATGTGGCACATGGGAACATAAACAATCCCTGTTGTAGTTAGAGCTCTCGGATTGGTTAGAAAAGATTCCAGTAGAATAATTGAAGGGATTCCAGGAAGTCCATGCCTCAAAGAAATACAAAATTGTCCAGCCCACACTTTACGAAGGGCTTTATCTATGTAAATTTTTTTTTTTTTTTTTGTCGGTGGAAAGTGTCATGATGCCATTTCTAACCTAAGGTCTCTGGGCGGGAGCCGGAAAGAAATATGTATATGCCAGAAATCAAAGGAAATAATAATAATAATAATAATAATTCCTCTTCTAAAACATTCGTACAAAATTTTTCGATAACTAGTTACGATCGTGTTCTAAATTAAGAAAAGTCGTACGAACCCACCATTATAACCTAATGCCAAAAACGTCTTTTGGCATTGAATATAAAAGGCACCAAAAACACACCACTAATGTCCTTCGGGGTGGTGGCGTAGTAATTTATACATGTTAGTATCATCTAACGGTTGTGAGTTCAATCACTGGATCAGGTAGTGAAACTCCAATTCAGCAGTAACGAACCATAACTGATATCACAGGGACAAAATGTCACGATAAGCCAAAGATATCTCATATCATCTAATCAGTGGACATCTGATGGCGACCGGAGTGTCTTTCTTTCTTTTTGTGTGTCATGTCCTTTCAGGACGTAGGCGATCATGCCTCCCCACTTCTCTCTATCCCTGACAGCTCTCAACAAGCTCCTTCCCTCTGCTTCCTCCCCCAGACCACGTTCTGTCATCCACTTGCTTAAGTTCGCCAGGTATGCTACGCGTTGTTTTTCCTTGTCTCTCTTTCCAGCTGTTAGACCTGTGAGTATCAGATTCTCCAGGCCCTCCTTCTTCATTATGTCCCAGAAACTTCAGCTGCCTCTTCCTTTATTAAGTATAAGCCTCCTCCTTGTTTGCAACCTCACTAAGATCTCATCGTTGCTCACACGCCCTGTCCATGATATCTTGGTCGAAAAGTTGTGACTATAATAATATCTATATTAACCAAGATGGGAACATCAGTTCGAAATAATACAAGTATGTGTCTTTTAAAACTGAATCATAACAAAACATTCTTTTACCTCGCCGTTGAGCTATGGTTAACAAGCCATTTTGGAAAGCTGTTAATACGTTAGTGAGATCGGAAATTGGGGAATTTAACTGATAATTTTAGACCTATTAGACTCTCACTCTCTCGGTTCTATGCACAAATATCACTTCTGAAACAAACATTTTCAGACCGATTAAGGAGGAGATTTTCTCTGCCCGATGCACCAAATTCTGATCTTTTAGTGATTTACTAGATTTTTAGAAATGAGCCTAGTCGAAAAATTTTCAGCGCCCCTTTTCGTATTAATAAATCCGTCACTTTAGATAGTACTACTAATTTATACCTTTTTAACCTCTCTGATGAACACCAAAGACTTGACTATATATTACCGGCATACAAGAACGTGACTATATATCACCGGCATATAAGACATATTTAAATAAACAAAAAGAATCTCATATAACACAATGTGCTCTACGCTGTTAAAGATAGCTTAGCTATGGGATTAGTCACAATGGCTGTTAGTCTACAGGAGTATTTGGGGAACTATGTGCTTTATAAACGTGCTAATCTGTCTATCTGATCCTCCTCGAACAAATACTCCTGTCCACTTTATTCCAACCATTTCTGTCATCCATAAATCTATCCAATTCTTCCTTTCCGATCTTTCTTACTGGTTTAGATCTTGAACTTATCGTCATAATTTGAATGACATAGTTTAAGCTGGTGCTCAGTTTCTTGTTGAATTTTCCAGCAATGGCCGCTAAACCTCACTCGCTTTCCACAGAATGTGTCCATAATCTTTAGTACGTTCTCTTATAGTACTTACTGAGATGCTGGAATGTGTGCGTCCCGAGTCCCTGATGTATAAAAATCTGAAATGACGCAATAAATTTCTCATCTGTGCGTCCTATGAACGCAACTAAAGTTTCCTATGAAAAGCAATACATTGCATATATTCTTACAAATAGTTTTTATTAGTTCTTCCTTCCTTTCTTTCACTTATTGTTTCCTCCTTTCGTTTGTGGGTAGCATGAAATAGACATCAATGTCGTGTTACCAGAAATTTCTAGTTTTTTTTTATTATTATTATTTGACGTGCCTGAGCTCATTGAAGATTACCGACCATTGCTTTAAATAAAGTTTTCTTTTTTTTTTTTATTGAAAAAACCCAAAAAAAACAATTTTTTCTGTCAATTTAATAACTTTGTCCCTTCCTCATACTGAAAAAATATAATTTCTTAAATGAACTGTGATTAAGTGTAAATGTTGTTTTTGTCTTAAATATATTAAAAAGTTGTTCTGTCAATTTTAAAATTGTTTTTTGGGGCGATGGTAAAAAAAAAACTAAATTTGTAGCCCTGCAGTTTAACACAAAAAATTATTCAGAAACTTTAGTTGGGACCCATTGAACTTCCCAGGTAGACACTCAAATTTTTTAATGTAATGAGTCCAAGGGGCCCACAGGTAAGACTTACTACAATCAAATCCTACCAGCATCACTGTATTATCGACGTTTGTTGTGAGATGAGAGTGGCGAAGTGTTTGTTGACCTGCAAGGATACTGACGAAAAATTTAGCACAAGATCCATTTTTAATTTTTTTTTTTTTTTTTTTAATGATGGGGTTATTGTGGAGGACCGGTGGTTGAAGATGAAAAGAAAACACGTGCGTTTATATTTCCTGCTAGATAAAGTCTAGATACAAGAAAATGGCGGACTTGAATTAAGTGCAATTGAAGATAAAAAAGAAAAACAAGACCGATATATATATATATATATATATATATAAACAAATATATGTATTAAACAAAACAATTTTACAATGGACAATAACATTTGTGTGTGTAACATTGGTGTTTGTTCTTTGGTGAAAGTTCGTACGTACGTGTATATGTGTGTATAATTTTCATGGCGTCTCCCACAAATGGGAAGACGCGAATCTTCTAAGAGAGCTTACATTGTAGTCGCTGAAATGAAGGAATTAAAAGTGAATTTCTCTCACCTCCACGCAAGGTAGGATGCGGCACGAGGCCTGAAGGAAAGAGAACGATGCAAGAAGTCGCCCAGTATTTATAGTATAGGGAGAATGACCCCTAGTGACAATTAGGGAATTAAGGAGGAGCTAACTCCGACAGTATGTATATCTACATGTGGTCCAGCCTCACGGCACTAGTTTGTTTATTTCATACTGACAGATTTTTTATTTAAAAAAGATAAATATTTCTTTACCGCAGACATCTGTCAATGTTTAAGTGAATATCCGTTCAATAATGTTAGTGGTTATTGTGTGGTGCGAGAACTCACGTCTTCAAAAAAAATCAGTGAACAAGATTTTGGTACTGGGAATCTGTCAATGGTTGACATTTAACAGTCGAGACATTTCTTGATGTTTGCAGTTAAGATTATGGTACCTTAGTTGTTTTCAGGCATTTGTAAATTCGCGTTCAATTTCTAACAGTTGCCACTGAGTATCGAGTGAGACGAAATCTATTTAGATCACCAGAACCTTCATTAATATTTTATTGACCTCACAGTCTTTAAAATATATGCTCTTCCTCCGAATCATACCTTTGTTTTGGAGAATTCTTTATTGTGTAACATTTTTTTAATGATTACGATCCTTATACTGAGAATTCCTATTTTCTTAGGAAAATATTTTAATATACGACCGAAAATAAAATGCTTTTGATAAAAATCCTTAATGATTTCACTATAATTATGTAACAATAATATAATGATACTCTGCAGACAAATTTACAGTTTATGTTACCTCATCGCATGGTTACGAACTGTAAACCTAAATTGAAATATTGTGTAATCTGCTCTAATTTTTCTAATACTTGGATATGATATAATGAATAATTTGCAGTGAAAAAAGCAATTTTCTATATTTTGTTGAGTACGCCCCTCCGCCTCAGAATGCGTCATATATACTTCATTTGTTTATTTTATGTGAGGATTTTAATAGTATCCATTTTCCGTTGTAATTTTAATACATCGTCTATTTGTCTCATGAATTTGTGTACACCCTGTACATGAAGTATTTACAACCAAAAATAATATGATAATAATATATAATAATAATAATAAACCTTAATGATTTCATTGTTATTATTATTATTATTATTATAATGTAATGATATTCTGCAAACAAATCTACGGTTTATGTTGGCTCATCTCATTGCATGGTTACGAAGTATAAACCTAAATTGAGCTTGAAATATTGTATAATCGACTCTAATTTTTTGTAAAATACTTGAATATGACATAATGAATAATTTGCAGTGATAAAAGCAATTTTCGATTTTTTGTTGAATACGTCCCCTTCCTTCGCTGAACGACTCGTAAACACTGATGGAAAATTTAAATTGCAACACTTTGATTGGCGATGCCAATGTTTACCTGGCTGTCGAGGTGAGTAAATATTCTGAATAAATTCGGCCATCTTGTGACGTAGTAACACTCATAGTAGTGTACTGTTTGAACTTTAGACAGTAATGCATGCTGTTTTATGGTTCAATAAACTGGAAGAATAAAAGAACATTCTAAATTAATATACGACCAAAAATAAAATGCTTTTGCCAAAAAACCTTAAGGATTTCATTATAATTATGTAACAATAATGTAATGATATTCCGCAGACAAATCTACGGTTTATGTTACTTCTCATTGCCTGGTTACGAACTATAAAACTATATTGAGCTTGAAATATTGTGTAATTGGCTTTAATTTTTTTTTTTTTTTTGCGAAATACTTGGATATGATGTAATGAATAATTTGCAGTGAAAAAAGCAATTTTTGATATTTTGTTAAATACGTGTCAGATATCAGGGGTGACCAATGTAAGGGTCACTTACGATAAAGTTCAGGTGTTTGAGAGCCGCAAAACAACAAAATGTACACATTAACTTACCTTTCAATCCAATGGGATCTCAATTCATACCCAGTATATAATTATAAATCTTGAAATTTTTCTTATTTACCTTTTTATATTAAATGTGACGAAAAAAGGAGCCCAGTCAACATATTTCCACGAGCTGAATATTAAATGTCACAGGAGCACATGTGGCTTGCGATCCATGGTTTGACCTCGCCTTATATATCTGATGTGGTATCCGGAATATTCTGGACTAGGATCTCCTGGTTAGACTCCATAATTAATTTCAGTTAGGTGTAAGAACTGATGGCGTTTGGTGACGGACCGAATAAATGAGTTCATTGAGGTTTCAAATTTTCTTAGCATTCTGGAAAGAGTGAGATGATTATCAGCGAAAGGATGAGGCCTAAATGCAGATTACAAGTTGGGGATACTAAAATCAAACATACAGAAATTTAAATATCTGGGAATTGTTCAAACAAAGAACGGATCGTGTGACACATAGTAATCATAATACCTCATCTCAGAGATAGATGTTTGGATCTATTCACTGGATTTAACCAACGTCTTTATCCAACGGCCGAAACGTTGTGAATATGGCAATGAAGATGATGATGACAGTTCAAATAATGTAAATAATGCAAGTAACCATAATACCTCATCTGAGAGACATAGACAAATATTCTGTTTTTTTTTTTTAAACTATTTTTTTGCTAATGTTCACCAAATACAATGCTCAAGAGCCATTATTGTAGAGGTTAATGTCTTAGATGTGTGATATAAATGTAAAAAGTTAGAAATAAGTGAAAATTGAGGATTAGGAGAATATTAATCATAATAACTCATCTCGCGGATATAGTCCGAAACGTTGTGAATATGGCAATGAAGATGAGGATGACAGTCTGAACAATGTAAATAATGCAATTAATCATAATACCTCATCTCAGTGATATAGACAAATATTTGGGTCTATTCACTGGATCTAACCAGCGTCTTTATCAAACGGGCGAAACGTTGTGAATATGGCAATGAAGATGAGGATGACAGTCCGAATAATGTACATAATGCAAGTAATCATAATACCTCATTTCAGAGAGATAGACATATATTTCATTAACAATCCATTTATTTAGATCTTATTTTTTCATATTCATTAAGCATGTACAAAGTTTATAAGAGAAAGACCAGTCTTTAGTTTTTGAAAAAGAAAAACTCGCTGGAAAATTCTGCGTGCATGTAACATTAATGCATTAATTGAAACGGTTTTTCTTTGTTTACACCGGCTTCGGTTTTATAATCCGACCTCCTCCCGTCTCAACATGCTGCCTTGCTGCTCCGTAGCATCCCTCTGTCCCATCACAGACCAGACCACCACCCATCGTCTATAGTCATATCTTCTACTCATTGTAATATACCCTATCATTAAACCCATTACTTTACTATCATGTTCTCTCCTTTTGGCGGACTATCTAAACCATATGCATGCAATCTCCCCATCTTCGTACCTTCTCTCTGGCCCTTTTCCCACTACACCCCAGGAGAAATGACAGCTTTTCTGGGCCTGTTAGGAATTTGTGACTGAATTAAACGAAGCATAGTTATAACAACAGTATGAAGTGTTGCCAATTTGTGGTTAATCTGTTTCTCTTTCTATTAATTTTGTATACACTGGCGTGCCAAAAGATATACACCCCTGTTCAAATTAATTGAAACAAAACGAATAATTTCGTTATTATTTAGCGTCCTGGGTAAGAAGATAACCTACATCCGACAGCAAGGCCTCTGATCAGGAGAATTTGAGAAGAGTGGGAACTACCACTTAATTGCTGATGTTCCAAGGTTCACCCTGAAACTGGGGTGGTAGCACCTGTTAGGGTCCTAGCTCTGGGCCAGTAGTTAACCCCTAAACAGGGGTCAAAACTCGATGAAAGTGTAAAAGTAGGTTTTAATGCCAGCAATACATTTTTTGTAAAAAATTATTACCAGCAATGAATTTTGAGGAAAATTTTTTGCCAGCAATACATTTTTGAGAAAAGATATTATCAGCAATATATTTTTGAAAAAAAGCAATATTATCGGCAATACATTTTTGAAAAAAAGCAATATTATCGGCAATACATTTTTGAAAAAAAGCAATATTATCGGCAATACATTTTTGAAAAAAAGCAATATTATCGGCAATACATTTTTGAAAAAAAGCAATATTATCGGCAATACATTTTTGAAAAAAAGCAATATTATCGGCAATACATTTTTGAAAAAAAGCAATATTATCGGCAATACATTTTTGAAAAAAAGCAATATTATCGGCAATACATTTTTGAAAAAAAGCAATATTATCGGCAATACATTTTTGAAAAAAAGCAATATTATCGGCAATACATTTTTGAAAAAAAGCAATATTATCGGCAATACATTTTTGAAAAAAGATATTATCAGCAATAAAATTTTGAAAAAAAGCAATATTATCAGCAATACAATTTTGAAAAAAAAAATATGACCAACAATATATTTTTGAAAAAATTCTTGTCCGCATTAAATAACCCATTGAAGTTGATATGCTGTAAAACAAACCAAACTCGTTATTTACATTTTTACGCATTTTTCCAATGAAATATGACCCAGTGCGTATATTAGTACTTCGTATGTCTATTCCAGATTGACCATGGATTCTCGATTGGATTTAAATCGGGATTTTCCGAGCCAGTTGATAGTATTTTGATTTGCTCACTGTTAAGGCTTGCCAGTTTGATTGTGCAGCAATACAATTTTCGTACGCTTCGTTGGAGTAATGTCCATCGCAGATAATGGCCGTAAAACAAATAATCGACAGTCGAGAAAATAGTGCCTGGGCTAGATAAAATCTGATGCAGTCACGGATTACGCAATATTTTTCAAGGCCAAACAAATCTCATCATATATCCCGAAAATAGATTTATATTACTGCACACCACTGCAAATGACCTAATCTGAGGCAAAAACAGAAATCGATTACACACTGTCACTCTAGTGGGTCTAAAACTGACTGTATGGCGAAAGAAAGGAAACTAAAGCGGTTGCTTCAATTAATTTGCAAAAGGGTGTAGGTGCTTAATATTATTATAAGACCCCGTTTAGCCTGTCGAAGTGCAGTAACGCAATGTGGCATCAGTTACACAATTGATAGGACGATCTCTGCTGACTTGTGGAGCCCTGTTCATTCGATAGTTGTCTACAGACACTTGGTCATTTGGACTTGCAGTGATCTCAAGTGTGAATACATATCTCCAACAGTTCCTATAAATGCTCTCTTGTGGTCGTTTCAGTGAACATGGTGGCCACGTGGTCCGTCCGAAATCTCCACAAAATGTTCAAAGTAATTTCAGTAAATTTTGGCATGATGAGATATTGATAAGGTATATGGACTCCATAAATAGGTGCGTTCCTCTCCCTGAAGGACACTTCATCCTCGGACTTTCCTCGACATGAAGAACACCTTTTCCACATGTGAATATTTTGAAAATGTTATAAACAATATTTTCCTAGACAGTCTTTTCTTCAGAGGACCTATGGAACTTCCCAATTATCTTTTGCCGATGTTTTAATTTGAAAACTAGCTCTTGATTTGGGGGCTAACGGCCATATCACGTTGAAACACTGCACGATAACCAAAGTTAAGTAACGCTGAGCTTGATCAGTACCTAGATGGGAAACCGTTTTTGAATATCTGGTGCTGTCAGCTTGGATGTGCGGGCGGTGTAATGGATAACGATTCTGAATTGAAAATTTGGGTCTTTATATTCCCTTATACGCAAATAGTTAGGAAAGATATGAATCCGACTTGACCCCCAGCTATGGATTAATTAGTTGGACGTGTATCAGTAAATCATTATCACTAAAAAAACTTCTTACAATCTACAAATATTTTCTGGCTTTAAATAACCTGCAAATGATTTATAAGCCGTAAAATAACAAATTAATAACCAAAGAAATTTGGATTTGGGATAAACTAATGATCGTAAAGAGGATGCAAGCCAGATTTAGGTGGGGGCGCCACAAATTGTTTTTTGGTCTTTGTTATCTCATAAACATTTACTTTTTTTCTAGCTACATTATATATATTAAAAATTAAACTAAGAAGTGACAAAATTCACTATCATAATGTTGAATGTGGTAAAATTCTTCAACATTTTAACGAGAAAAATCTCAAGTTGTTAAAAATAGCCGCAAATCGTTGATTTATTTAAGATGGTATGATTTATGACGTCTCAAATTTAGATACATTGAATGTGTTTTCAATTTTTCTTTTTGAATTGTTCACCTATATTGTATATGATCCATTACTGTACATAATTACGTTACAATGTAATTTGTATTTTATATGAATAAATTAGGAAAAATTGCGATGTAGCCTATTTACATTATTCGGACAATAAAGGCGTTGGTTAGATCCAGTGACAGGACTCGGAGTGTGATTTCAATACCCGGTTAAGGCAGTGGAGAACTGATAACTGACATCCCATTAAACATGGCACGTGGAACTAGAACAGTCTACCCCAGCGAGCGAAATAAAGGTTTCAGTTCGACATTCCAACCACCTGAAGAAAGCCGGAGCGTATAACGGCCGAAACGTTGTGATGAATATGGCGACAAAGATGAGGACAATAGTCCGAATATTGTAAATACTGTACATAATACCTCATCTCAGAAATATTGTGATTTTCTAAGGCCGCCTTAGATGTGGCACAAGGCCGAAAGTATGGAGCACCCAGCGAGGACCGAACTCACTACTCAATCGTAATTGATCTAGTAAGACAAGCTTTCTAACCATTACACCACGACGAGGTGCCCCTGATCTCAGAAATATAGACAGATGTAGCCGTATCATAGATTCGAGGTGGGTATGAAACCGTTGCACCGGCCTTAGATTAACCTCTCGTGTCATATTTTTCTTTTGTGTGTGTAGAAAATGTAATGTTACATATGTCATGAAATACGCTACTTTTGCTTTGCATAAAGGCCCACCTGTTTTGAATAAAGTTAAAGTTTATGTGAATTTATACACACACTCATATATATATATATATATATATATATATATATATATATATATATATATATATATATATATATATATATATATATGTGTGTGGGTTTGTGGATCATAAACTTCCTTCTACTGCGGTTTCTGATAGATTTCTTCCGAGATATACTCGCTATTTCTGTGTTTTATTCCTTTTATCGCAAAAAAGCCCCTGATAGCTTTGTTCTCTGGGATTTGGTTTCCATTACACTCGGGAGGCAAGACCTTGATTACCAGGGTCCCTTCCACGAACATTCCCTCACTCGTCGTATTTCCAGTAAACACGGAACAGTATCACCACGGGGTCCACCAAGTGGCCCTGGACATCTCCTCTTCACCTAATTATGATACTAGATAAAGAGACTGTTGAATATCGTATCTTAATAGCCTTTAAAACTACGTAGACCCATGTGTTGGATTGTCTGACTGCAGGCAAACTCCGCTCCCTAAGTAACCGAACATTGAAAATCGGTTCTGCTTTGATAAGATAAATTCGTTCTCGATTCTTTGAGCAAACCAAGGGCCAACAAAGAGACACAATGATTTAAAGGAATTTAGATTTATATTAACTGTTTCATGAAACCGTCCCCCTCGTCGTGCCCACTCGTTTCTAGTCACATCATCAGTTCTCAGGATTAGGCATGATTAAACTATTAACATAAGGGCGTACTTGTGCGACCGATAACGTTCTGGAGAGTGGAATCGGCGAGCCGAGTTCAAATTCCGTTCTAGTCTGTTAGATTCACTTTCGTAAAAATGCCTTTAACTACATCCGCGTACTGGGTAAGACGATAAATATACCCGGCAGCAAGACCTCTGATCTGGAGGTTTTAAGGAGCGTGGAACCACCTCTTAATTGCTGGTGTTCCGAGGTTCACCCTGACCTGGGTGGTAGCCCCTGCTAGGGTTCCAGATGAGGGAAATAGTTAACCCCAAACTGGGGTCAAAACACCATGAAAGAATAAAAATAGGTTTTAGTACCAGCAATACATTTTTGGAAAACTTTATTACCAGCAATGAATTTTTGAAGAAAAATATAACCAGCAATACATTATTATCAGCTATACATTTTTGAAAAAAAAATATTACTATCAAAATATTTTTAAAGGAAAAAAAATATTACCAGCAGTAAAAATATTGCTGGCATTAAATAACCCATTGAAAGTGATATGCTGTAAAACAAAACAAACCAGACTAAACCACAAATGCATTTGGGAAACCATCACTCTCTCTTTTCTCCCAGAGTTATGGATTAAATATATATGGTAGACTTTTCCGATAATGCATGGTATTTTCGCAGATATTAAGTGAAATAAAACTGTATATTCATGACCACCAACGTTCTGGGATTAAAAAAAAACAACACTGAAAACAGAATCAGTGAATAAAGTTGCGAATTTGGCTGATGTTGTGTGTGGAAATCACAATACAGAGGGAAATGGCATGAACTCAATTTTCCTCGCGCTCTGTTCAGTCCGTTCATTGGCATATGTTGACGGTTGATAGAGAAGAAAGTTTGCTTTGGTTGATTATCTTTCGCGGTATATCAACACCTCTATGGGTTATTTAATGCAAAAAGTTAAATATTATGAACACAGTTTTAAGGCTTCAACTAAATATATTTTGAACGCAATTGCATGCCTTCAACTACAGATGTATTGTTGGTCATTTTAATATAAATTGGTATTGTGGTCATTTTCTTATAAATAGGTATTGTTGTTCATTTTCTTATAAATAGGTATTGTTGGTCATTTTATTGCAAATAGGTATTGTTGGTCATTTTATTGCAAATAGGTATTGTTGGTCATTTTATTGCAAATAGGTATTGTTGGTCATTTTATTGCAAATAGGTATTGTTGGTCATTTTATTGCAAATACGTATTGTTGGTCATTTTGCTATAAATCGGTATTTTTACACTATTATAGTGTTTTGTCTGTCTGAGGGTTCACTATTTCCCTATACCTGGGACCCGAATCAGGGCGAACCTGGGAACTACAGCAATTAAGTGGTTCCACGCTTCGCATGACCTGCAATTTCTTTATCAGAGGCCTTGCTGCCGGATGTAGTTTATTGTCTTACACGTATTTTTCGATTTCTCTTCATTCTCGTCCGTACTGTTCGACTTTTTTTTTTCATTCTCGTCCGTACTGTTCGACTTTTTTTCATTCTCGTCCGTACTGTTTGACATTTTTTTTTCATTCTCGTCCGTACTGTTTGACATTTTTTTTTTCATTCTCGTCCGTACTGTTCGACTTTTTTTTTTCATTCTCGTCACGTACTGTTCGACTTTTTTTTTTTCATTCTCGTCCGTACTGTTCGACTTTTTTTTTCATTCTCGTCCGTACTGTTCGACATTTTTTTTTCATTCTCGTCCGTACTGTTTGACGTTTTTTCATTCTCGTCCGTACTGTTCGACTTTTTTTTTTCATTCTCGTCCGTACTGTTCGACTTTTTTTTTCATTCTCGTCCGTACTGTTCGACTTTTTTTTTTCATTCTCGTCCGTACTGTTCGACTTTTTTTTTTTTCTCGTCCGTACTGTTCGATTTTTTTTTTTTCATTCTCGTCCGTACTGTTCGACTTTTTTTTTTCATTCTCGTCCGTACTGTTCGACTTTTTTTTTTCATTCTCGTCCGTACTGTTCGACTTTTTTTTTTCATTCTCCAGCGTTTCTTGTCTCCTCTTGTCGCTCCTTTTTTTTAATTCTATTTTTAAAACTAGTCTTCATTTAACTTTGTTTATTCGTTTTCCTCGCTTTTTCTTTTTTTTCTGATTCATTTCTTTTTCTCCTTCACGCCCTTTTCTCTTTTATTTCATTCAATCTAAAATTCTAATTATTTTTTTTTTTACAATTCATCTGTGTGTGGTAAAATCATTTAGATGATTTTATTACACGCTTTATCTTAACCCTCTTCATCTTTATGTCCCATCTGAAAACCCCTTCATCGTATATATATATATATATATATATATATATATATATATATATATATAGTTCTCTCACAAACCATCCCATCTTTGCTGCATCCAAGATCTACCTCCTGCTATTTCATGTCAAGGTCAAAGGTTATCCCTAATCTATGTTGACCCACGACTGACCTGCTGCACTCTTTTACCTTCATTTAAACAGGGTCAGGTGAACACATTGTCAGTGGAATAATCTGCCATGATAGCGGCCATTTTATTTAGCTATTACCATCTAGCATTTGATGGATTTTGTCAAGATGAACGCTTGTTTGTTTGTCTGTTTATTTTTCTCGGAGTTTATACGGGGGCACGGAATTCCTAAGTGTCTACGTATAAACGCGACGGTGATTCACATGAAGTAGGGTTGACACTGATTGAGGCATTTTAAAATTAAATGAAAGCAAACACAATCATAGGAGCGGGACCAAATCTGTAAATGAAATTTGATTAACAAAGGCTTGGAAATACCTCTTCGACATTCACGGTTGAATGTGACACGAAGTTGAAAATAGCTCACTCAGTACCGCAGCCAAGATGTACTTATGAAAAGAATTTTAGGTGTTCATCGTGTAAGGTTGTAACAGACGCTAATTTATATTACTTAGATTTCGGCATTAAATAATTCATAGAAGAGTTGTTCACAAACTTTTGAAGTCAAGGCACACTTTGAAATCCTACCAATAATTGCAGGCGCTCTATAAACAAATTTTGGAAAAATATGTGATAATGAAGGCAAATATTGCAGAAAAAAAATAATGCAATAAAAAATATAAAATGAAACATCCCTTAAGCTTATTCATTCTTGTGTTTATGAGAAATACGAGCCTGATGAGTCTTAGCGATTTCTTCCATGTTTGAGCAAAGTCAGATACGAGCGGACCGCCATTGTATATAATAACCCTATTCTGTCAGTAATAATTACTTTAATTGTTTATTGTCGATAATCCCTTTCTTCCTGGTTTCCCAGGCATCTCTATCGTAAAATATCATTATCAATGCACATCTATATTGTAATAGGCGATGAATAATGCATAATTTACAACAACATAGAACATAAGACATACAAATTGATCCATCATAATCCTTAGTAAAGGCCTCTCTTCATCCAAAATAGGCTAATGTTATTTACAGTGTGTACAATATTTCAGCTTTAAAATGTGTAGCAAACGGTTGATAGGCAAACTCTCATTTCCTCGTCAATACATTGAAAAGTTCCTCTCTTTTTGCACTTAATTCTGTTGAGAGCAGAGAAGCCTAATTTACATAAATATGAACGAAACGGGTACAGCAATATGATAAAGTAAATATATTTATTTCTTATATCTGGATACATATTTCTCTGGAACGCCGGGGCGCACTTAAACATCTTTCAGGGCCTCCGAGCGCACCATTTGAGAACTACTGCCCTAGAGGTTGATATGCCGCTAAATAAAATCAACCAAATCCTTCTCCTCCGTACTTTTCGACTTCTTTCCTTCTCCTCCTTAGATGATATCCGTGTTTGAAATAGACGGCGCCGATTTTTTTTTTTTTTATTTTAAACATCTATCAGTTTGCACATTCCAGAAAACTTAGCAAAAAATGTGATCTCCAACAGAGTACGAACCTGAGGTCTCTTTTGTGGGAGAAACCAACGTCTGATCTGTTGTTCTTCAGACCGTTTGACAAAAAAGAGCATCAAAACCCAGCATGGTTTTTTTTTTTTTTTTTTTTTTCTGAGAAATGAGCATCCCTTCCTTCAAATTTCCGGAAAGCTCATATCTCTTCGATTTCGTATTCGAAACGTAAACAAAGCAATTTTTAATGAGTTAATGGATTTATTTTTTTAATCAGAAATTTTCATTACTTCAAACATTATTTTTAGTGGATATCCATGTTTGAAATATTGATTGATTCGTTTTTTACGGTTTATCAAACTTTAGCGCGTTATTTAAAGCCAGGAAGCTTTTTGCATTGTGAAAGCTGTTATAATGAAAGTCGAATTAATTGTAATGTTTACCAAACTTGTCTC
This sequence comes from Acanthosepion pharaonis, assembly GCA_903632075.3. Lineage (NCBI taxonomy): Eukaryota > Metazoa > Mollusca > Cephalopoda > Sepiida > Sepiidae > Acanthosepion > Acanthosepion pharaonis. The sequence goes on from CAHIKZ030002669.1 coordinate 130,418, forward strand.
GCGAAATCAAATAAAACTCCTTAATCTTCGGCCTTGTGCCCCATCTAATCTATGCTTAGCAAAAAACTAAATTGAACAAAAAAAGTTTTAATATGCCTGCGGTTACCCAGTCTTCATAGCCGTCGTTGCTAGTATAGTTTTTCTTTATTTTATTTAAGTTGTCTGATAATAATAATTTCATACGAGATTTGAAGGCTGTCTATATTTCTGAGATGAGGTATTATGTACATTATGGACATTATTCGGACTATTGTCCTCATCTTTGTCGCCATATTTATCACAACGATTCAGCCGTTGTATGCTCCGGCCTTCTTCAGGTGGTTGAAATTTCGAACTGAACCCTTTATTTCGCTCATTGGGGTAGACTGTCCTTGAGGACACATGGCTCAGTGGATAAAGGCGTTGGTTATATCCAGTGACAGGACCCAAAGAGTGTGAGTTCAATACCCGGTTAAGGCAGTGGATAACTTTCAGAGGGAAATTAACAGGAGATAACTAATAACTGATATCCATCAAACATGGCACGTGGAACTAGAACAGTCTACCCCAGTGAGCGAAATAAAGGGTTCAGTTCGAAATTCCAACCATCTGAAGAAAGCCGGAGCGTAAACGTTGTGATAAATATGGCGACAAAGATAAGGACAATAGTTCGAATAATATAAATAATGTGAAGATTTGAAAGGTTACCGGATTTGTACAAAGGATAAGTCGGAGAATTTGCTGAAACATTCAACTGGTTCGCATCTCACTATTAGCGTTTTATTTATTTATTTTTTAAATATAATTTGTCGTCAAATTAACCCCGGATACGCACTTCAGTGAATATTAAAGCAGTACCTAACCGTGACCTGTCAACTCTCTCTGAACTGTTGGGAGAGTTCTGGCTTTGAGCTCTTTATCCCTGTCTCCTGATATCATAGCTAGCGTTCTCCCAGTTCACTGTTCAGAGTTTGTTTTCCGTCGTGTTTTGTATTCGTGTAAATAAATTGTTGAGTTTTCTCCACGTAAAGATCTGCCGAATGAAAAAGACTTTTTTCCAGAACGCATGGATTTGAAACTATTTCGGGTCGGGATTCGATTAAATTATTACAACAGCATTTTTCGATATTAAATTTATCAAATCGAAGTTTGTTTACAAGTGAAATATTGACCTAAAATGGATTAATGCTGGTTCAAGACTACGCATCTGGTAGAAATAACTACTCTGAATTCGAATGGGTTAGCGTTAATATTTTGGGGCTGTTTTGGAAACCCTTCTGTTTCTCCATGTTTTTGGTAAAGAATACACGTTTTTCGGAAGTTCCATGTTTTAAGATTTTTAGGTTAGTAGGGTCTGCAAATTCGATTAATAAATTGAAACCATCAGAGCTTCCTATATATTTTTAATTACAATAATGTCATGTTAATTCAAAAGAACGCGTTGTGGCTAATATTTGAAATATGGAGCATCCTTATCAGTAGACAAACCTAACGAAATCATTAACATTTTGTGTCTATTTTGGAAATCTTTACGTTATTTTTTATTTTTTTTTTTATTTATTTTTTTTGTAAGAAAAATATATCAGTTTTTCGTTAGTTCTATGTTTTAAGATTTTTAAGTTGGTAGGTCTGCTAATTCGATTAATAAATTGAAACCATCAAGGCTTCCTATATATTTTAATTACAATGATGTCACGTTAAATAATAATAATAATAAAAAAAAAACAAAAAAAAAACGTTTTGGTTAATATTTGAAAGAGGGAACATTCTAATCAGAACATAAACCACACGAAATAATAATTTCTTTATTTTGTAACCGAGAATTAAGTGATTAGGATTAAAAGGCCACAGTTTATAATCAACGAATATTACCCGTTATATGACGATATTTTGATGTAAGGAGCCTACATTTACCGTTACTGACACTCCTACAGTGTAAAGTGGGCATAGAGGGCTCTGGATAGCATTAGTCAGTTATGTGACATGCGTGATACACGCTTAGGCGATCATGTATCTTTCGATACATGCCTGACGAAGCAGATTTTTTTCCCGCAGCAGGTTGCTATTTCATTTTGCTGTAGACCAGTTGCCATCCAAGTCTATAGAACCCGGCCTGTCCTGATATTTACCCATAGCTGTTGAAGAGGATTCATACCTTTCCCAAGGGTATGAGCACGTAAGTGAATGTAATGGATTCGACTGGAATTCGAACTCGGCTCTCCGATTCCTCAGTCCGAGCCGCTATCCATTACTCCACTTGATAGCATCACTGATCCTTAACCATCTCCTAAATCTCTCACGTGATGGTGCCAAGTTTCCTTGCCGCGGTATACCGCTTCAGCTGGCGGGCTAAACTCGTTCTGTTGGGGTGGGGTGTCAACACGTAACAACTGGGCGAAGGGACCTCCTCGGCGCACGTCACCGACCAGGGCGGAAGGGTTTTTCAGATGAACTACAACGACCACGTGTTCGTGACCAATGCGAGCCACCTAGCTGGAGGCTGTGGTTTAACCTGGACAGGTATAGGCTCCACTAGATAAAAGGCCCAAGACACGCTGTATCGATGCCCTACCGACCCCTTCCGGTGTTAGAGGCGAAAGTCAAGCCAAGCCTTAGATGTTCCATGAATTGTTCGTAAATTTATGTGGGTTTTCAACATATACGGCTAAATGAAAAAAGACAGAAACCTAGCGGAACGTGTACTTTCAGTTAAATTAACAAGAAATCACTGTCTGTTGCTTTATAAGATAGTTTTTGTGACCAGTTGTTCATTCATCTTCTATTTCTTTTCTTCTTTTTTTAGTTGTTTTTCATAGCAATTCTCAGCTCTTAACGTCTACCGCTATTAAACAAGCAACATAGAAAATCATTTAACACTAAAACAAACTCCTAGTGATATCTAAACACTGATCTCGTCTCATCTCCTTCGGAACTAATGCAACCAGATGTCATGTAGAGAAGACTGTAATGTTCTGTTCTCTCTATGGCCTGTACACTGCTTTTTGTTCCCCGTGGAAGTAATTATATTTGATTAATACTGCAATTATATATGCGTGGTCTAGTATCTGTCTATATTTTTGAAATAAGGTATTATGTACACTATTTACATTATTCCGACTATTGTCCTCATTTTGTCGCCATATTTATCACAACCTTTCGCCCGTTGTACGCTCCGGCTTTCTTCAGGTGGTTGAAATGTCGAACTGAACCCTTTATTTCGCTCACTGGAGTAGACTGTTCTAGTTCCACGTGCCATGTCTAATGGATGTAAGTTATCTCCTGTTAAATCCCCTCTCCAAGTTCTCCACTGCCTTAATGTTGGGACCACCCTCCCTCTCATCAGAATGGACTGATCTCTCTACTACTAATAGGACAGTTCTATAGAGTTCTGGGAAGATCAGGTGACCATCACACTTCCGTCTCTCTACCGGAAGATACAGTTGGACTTTATACTCTTTCTGATTGTTACTGACTAACCTGCGTTCGTTTGACTACTAATCTCTCTGTTGTAAATACCTCTTCAGATATATCAGTATTTTCCCCTGCGTATGTGTTTGTCCTTATTTCAATACACGCACGCGGAAACACTCAACATCTCACTTAACAAGGTATTGATCTCTTTGGGTCCTGCCACTGGATCTAACTAACGCCTTTATCTACTGTGCCATGTGTCCTTGAGGGCACATGGCACAGTCCAATACCTGGTTAAGGCGGTGGGGAAACGAGACTTTGTTAGTATTATTATTATATCAGATCATCCCATAAGTTCTGTCCGAATTTTAAGTTTTTTTTTTTTAAATAAGCGAAATTTAAAGAGTATTTTATAATGTCTAATGGAACTGAACATTATTTTTATGTTTAGATGCATTTAAACTGATCAAATTTTATTTCAGAGAACAATAAAATTAAATTTTGTTTGATTAAAACCCTGCTAACATGGAAGTACCCAAGAATCATTTGAGGCACATAATGCTTCATGAGTTCAAGAAAGGAAACTCAGCAGCCGAATCGGCTAGAAACATTCACTCAGTTTATGGAGAGGAATGTGTGAATGAAAAAATTGCAGAAGATGGTTTGCAAAATTCAGAGGTGGAGATTTCACCCTTGAAGATGAAGATCGAACCGGACGTCCAGTTGAGTTTGATGAAAAGCTTCTTTAAGCAGCCCTTGAAGAAAATCCTGCTTTATCAGTTGAGGAATTGGCAGTGGTTCTCAGTTCAAAACGTACAACTGTTCATCGTCATCTTCAACAACTTGGAAAAGTTCCTAAACTTGGAAAATGGGTGCCTCATGAATTGTGTGAAAACAACCTCAAATCCCGAGTTGACATCTGCTCTTCTCTCCATTCTCGCCAACTTCTTTCACCTTTTTTGGATAGACTTGTGACTGGCGACGAAAAATGGATCTTTTATCGAAATGTTAAGCGTCGTAGACAGTGGCTTGATAAAGGGGAAGGACCACAGCCGAGAAGCGAACTTTATGGGCAAAATGTTCTTCTTTCACTTTGGTAGGATCACCAAGGAATAATCCACTTTGAATTCTTACCATCTAATGCAACAATTAATGCTCAAATATACTGTCAGCAATTAGAGCGTTTGAACCAAGCTTTGAGGAAAAAAGACCTGCTCTAGTGAATCGAAAAGAGTTGATGTTTCATCAGGACAATGCGCGACTCCACAAAGCAAGAATCACATCACAAAAGATCGAAGAACTTGGTTGGGAGAAAATTCCTCATCCAACTTATTCTCCCTATCTTGATCCTTCAGACTCCCATTTGTTTCGTAGCTTACAGAATCATTTGGAAGAAACAGCTTTTGTAACACAGGAAGAGGTTAAAACTGACATTTGTGAGTTCTTCGAATCAAAGCCAAAAGAATTTTACAGTAATGGAATTAGTAAGCTTGTTAATAGATGGAAGGAAGTCATAAATAATCAGGGAAAATACATTGTTGATTGAATCTGTAATTAAATGTAACATTTGGTCACTTGTTTTCTTTATACAAAATTCGGACAGAACTTATGGATGATCGGTCAAGCGTTGGAATTTCTTTCATCTGATCATTGAAAGCCTTATAGCATATCTTTATGAAATTTATAATTTCCTAAAGCTTTACAAATTGCATATAAAAAAAGATGCATGGCACAATCATATTACTAAATCATTGTGCCATCAAAGGAGACATCACTTATTTCCCGTCCTGGGTATGACGATAAACTACGTCCAGCAGCAAGGCCTCTGATCAGGAGATGTTGAGGATCGTGGAACCACTTCTTAATTGCAGATGTTTCCAGGTTCGCCCTGACCCGGTGTGGTAGCACCTGTTAGGGTCTCAGCTATGGGTAAATAGTTAACAACGAAACTGGGGTAAAAACACTATGAAAGTGTAAAAATATGTTTTAGTATCAGAAATATTTTGTAAAAAAAACCCAAACAAAATATTACCAGCAATAAAAATTTTGTCGGCATTAAATAACCCATTGAGGTTGATATAGTGATTTTCCAAGCGTAGCTTGGATATGGCACAAGGCCGAAAGTAGGGGGCACCCAGTGAGAATCGAACTCACTACTCAATCGTAATTGTTCTAGCGAGACATGCTTGCTAACCATTACACCACCTCGAGGTGCACCCATTGATGTTGTTATGCCGGAAAATAAACCAACCCAAACCAAACTTCACTTATTTCAAAGGGAAACGAACGATTTAATTACATTATGATGTTATATATTATACAGTGCAGTAGTTTACTGCGATTTGCATTAAACAACGCAAATTTAAAACATTTTGTCTTATAATTTGTACCCACTAATGTTATGGACACTTTTATCGATTTCATGCTTTTATTAATTATGATCTATCAAGTCTTATTCATTGAGTAGGCTTTTTGCAATCTTTTACAATTTTTTACACTGTTTTTACTTATTCATTATTTTATTGTATTCAATATTTTGCTTGTGGTGATTTATAATTAGAATTCTGATTTGGATATGTTTTCCATTCATTTTGTCTAACACAAAAATATCCTCTTTATTTGGATTTGTTCTTGAAATAGTAAAATTTTGAAGTCAAAAGCAAAAAAAAAAAAAAAAAATCTTCGGAAATTAAGTATTTCGGCAAATTTTTTTCTGACTATCTTCAAAACTAAATTCTAAAAACTTGGCAAAAGCTATGAATTTAATCTTTGGTGGCAGTACTTATCACATCAAACCCCAACTTTCACACCAGCTTTTTTTTAACGTGTAAAATCGACCTGTCCTATTATACAAGTGCTGAGTGATAAATAAGGTCTCCAATCTTATAACTCAAGTTTTATGCCAGAGAGAATAATGAAACTGGTATCAAAAAATATATATATATATATATATATATATATATATATATATATATATATATATATATATATATATATATAATATTCAAGATAATATATTTTTCAAGGAGATCAATATTTAGTACAATTTATTTTTCAAACTTTCTCTCCACGTTTTCATTTCATCTAGAAAGAAAGTTTTTGGATTACATTTGATTAAATTACGTTACAGCAATTTCGGCATCGGATGAAAAATGTTGACCTTTCAACGCATCTGTGAATTTCGTGAATAACCCGAATCCTGACGGTGCCAACTCGGGGCTGTACGGAGTGGGGGTGATAACTCTGAATTTTAAGATTCTCACTGTTTCCTCTCTTTGTTGATTGCAATGTAGTGATGTAAGAAATCATTGCGGGTTAGGGATCTCTGTTCAGTCCTTATTCTTTCAGTGCTCGCAATATTTCATTGTTTTCACACGTCAGTGAATTTAGATTGGTGTTCGAATTTTTAGTGTAAAAATTAGTTTAAATTCTGTCCGCCATCACTGTTTTTATACAGTAGTTGTGGAGTGTCGAGAAGAGCTCTATCCGAACAAGTTGAATCTCAAAATAAATTTTGATGTATGTTTAGATTTTGGGAAACTGGTTGGCCGAAAACTTAGGCATTCATTCTAAAGTAGTCTTAATTACTAACAAAGTTAATGTTGATCCCCCACTTTTAGACCGCACTATATATTTAACGAATACCCCAAGGACAAGGGGCGACTTCGTCGCACATAATATTTTCCCTATTCATCCAATTGAAAAATCCTTTTAAACATAGATTAAGGAAGAAATTTCCTGTTGATTAATACAAACTAGACCATTTGAAAAGGGATTTTATACCCAATCGAATACACATCCAAAAACGTTTATATTTTCAGTATTAGAAACATCGTGCGATAGGAGACTTTGCATATCAAGCAGTTCTTAAGTTAATCTTTTCTCATTCGACAAATGCTGGCAAGTACAGCAGCCCAAAATTCTGCTAATATATTTTCCAGGATTTCTCAGGTGTTTGTCGTATTCGGGAACCTTCGAGAACATTACTTTTTCCATTATCATTCCTAACGGTCAAGGACCATCTACAATTGTACCAACACCCTCCACTGCCTCCTATTCTTCCCCACGACCGTGCATTCAACCAGCATTCTCCCTGTCTAATCTCTGACGTCATCAATTCAGCGTCGCTTTGGTCTTCTCCTTGGTCTCTTGCCATCGATACGTCCCTCCAGTATGTTGATGCAGAGTTTATTGGCACTGATGACATGGCTGAACTATTGCCGTCATCACTTTCTTATGGTCATGACCGATTTCAACTCTGGTCCAATCTCCTATGTGATAGATTTGTTTGTTTTGTGGCCCGTTTAACTGATGGTGATTTTATCTTATTTTATCTTAGATGTGGCACAAGACCGAAAGCAGAGGGCATCCAGTGAGAATCGAACTCGCTACTCGGTCGTAATTGTTCTAGCGAGGCAAGCTTGCTAACCATTACACTGCTTCGAGGTGCCCAAACCGTTTAACAGATGTGCGGTGCCTGCCTCTAGCACATTGTCTCGAATTACATTAGTTTAACATTGGCAGCTTCAGTGTCCAGGTTTCGTAGCCATACAATGCCAACAGTCACACTAGGATCTTCGAAGGCTTCATTTTATTGCATTTCTGATGAGCGTGGTCTTTCCACAGTGTTAAGGAACCGAATTGCGTTACATTACTTTATGACATCTAACGAGAGAGTATCGAATCATTTTGAATATTCCGAGAACCCGTTGCGCAGTCTTGACATTATTTGCCAAATAACTCAAATGAAATTTGTTCTGTAGGCCTGAACATGCTCTCCCTTGGGGTTATACAGATGATATTCCTAGATCAAACAGTTGAATCTTGCATGTGGTTTTCTTGCATTTTGTGTTTCATCCTATCACCAAAGTTAGGCAACGTTGATCCTGGTCAGTGCCTAGATGGGCGACTGCTTGGGTGCACAAAATTCTGTAAGTGAGGGTGGTGATACCTTCCAGAAAAATTGGAGCGCCCAGTCCCAATTACAGTCAGGTTCGGTAAATTCACTTACGCGCAAACACCCATGGGAAAGTTATCGATTCGCCTCTTCACTCCCCTAAGCTTACGGCCATATCACGTTGAAACATTGGTTCCCGTACGATTACTGTAGTTAAGCGACGTCGAGCCTGGTCAGTAGCTAGAGGGGTGACAGCTTGAGAATACTAGATGATGGGATGGATAACGACTCGGAATTATTCATCGGAGACCCGAGTCCAATTCCTGTTGGGTTCGTTATCACTCTTGGGAAATATTTGAGTCCACTTCTTGTCTCCCAGCTATGGGTTAATTAGTAAGTGTATTAATAAATACTTATCTCCCCCACCCCAAAATATTTTAATCTAGAAATATTTTCTGTCTTTCTGCAAAAGTTTGATAAGCTGTGTAAAAAAAAAAAAAATCAATGAAACTAGTCAAAAATCCGCGTTACTATATTGCAGATATTTCTGTAGGTATACAATCTTATATTGGCTATTAAAACCAGACATATTAAAATGAGAAAAAGGTTGACAAAATTGGTTATATCACTTTCAAGAGTAATTGGCAAAAGACACCCCTTCAAAATAAAAAAAAAATGAGGTAAAAATAAAAAGCTGACATTATTAAGGCTTTTGTCTTAATGATTTTTTTCATAGACTAAAAAAGATTCAGATTTAGTTCTATAGGTCTGAACACGCTCTTCCGAGGGGTTACACAGATGATATTCCTAGACCAAACAGTTGAATATTACATGTGGTTTTCTTGCATTTTGCGTTTCATACTATCACCAAAGTTAGGCAACGTTGATCCTGGTCAGTATTTAGATCTTTGGCCGCTTGGGTTGATATCTGGTGTTGTAAGTGATGGTGGTGATACCTTCTAGAAAAAATTGGAGAGTCTAGTTCCAATTCCAGTCGGGTTCCTTAAATTTAGTTACGCGCAAATACCCTTGGGAAATGTATGAATTCATTTCTTGTCTCTTAATTACTAAGATTTGTATTACTGAATCATTATTATCTCCCCGACCCCCAAAATATTTTAATCTAAAAGTCGTAAAAAATAGAGAAACCAGTGAAACTAGTCAAAATTATATTGTAGATATTTATGGCGGGGTGTATACATTTTAATAATGGCTATTAAAAACAGACATATTAAAATGAGAAGGAAGTCAACAAAAATGGTTATCATCACTATAAATAGTAATTCGCAAAAGATCCCCGCCCCCAACAACAACAAGAAAAAAAAATGGAGGTAAAAATTAAAAGCTGACTTTATCAAGACTTTTGTCCATTGTGCTCTAATGGTTTTCTTCAAAGACTTAGAGATTCAGAAATAGAATTTAAGAAAATCGTATGTGATAAGTGTTAACCTTCGGATGTGGAACAATCTAATATTGCATTATTTAAGGAAACTGCATCATTGGCTCCCAGTAAATGTTTCATGTACTAAGACTACTTCTGATTAGTATTAGCTTGATACATAAATTCGTTTGTTTTTTTTTTACAATTTATGTTAATACATATTTATTAATAGTTCTGATGAATCATATAACAATATATTTCCATTTATTGCCAACGACCTCATCCCGACGATTCACTAAGTATTCAATGTCTCGATTATATAAATCACTAGGTTTTGAGTAGAAAAAACATTATCAAGCCACGTTTTAAGTTCCACATCGTTGTTGAACGAAACACCCCTTGAATTGTTAGAAAGCGACTGAAAAATATGGTAGTCTGAAGAGACTAAATTAGGAGTATATGGTAGGTGTGGCAGAAGTTCCCAGTCAATCTCTTTCTTTGCATCCACGAGTTGCCTGGTGTCGAGCGAGTAAACTGGTGGCAATGGAATTTTTTTTATTTCGGTCAGTGCGTGTGGCACCTACACATGTCCCTGGACCTTTATCCATTGAGTGAAGATGACAATCGACAGTAACATGAAAGCTTGCCATATTCTGAGCCAATTCCCAAGTAGTCAGGTGTGGTTCTTCTTTAATCAGCGCGTGCAATTGGCTCTCACCAAACCAAATAGGTCGGTCAGAACGCGTAGTGTGTGTGAGTTCGATCTTTCTCTCCTTGAATCAGGGAAATTATTACTATGCCATTCTGTCGGTAATGAAGTCATCTGTGTACACAACCCAAATATCTCGAGCAGCTTTGACAGCTTTGTAACATTAATTAAAAGCAGAGAGATGATGATCATGTCGAACATGCTAATTATTTTCTGCTTGGCATTCCGACTGTAAGGAGTGACAAATCTGAAATAAAATTTCAATATTGTCAGACATTTTCACAGAATAAGAAGCCAAAAAAATGGAAAGAAAGATGCCATCGAGATTATTTGAAGAACATCAGAAAAACGAAGAGATATATGGAACAACCTGATAATTGTTACTTTTGCTGCCAATTCCTACATTGGCATCTCTTCTTAAACAACGTTCATAAAGAAGGTCTATTTATCTATAAAAGTACTTCTGTTATGTCTCAGTTTAAATGCCAGCGTGAGGTTGAAGACTTAAATCGAACGACCCGATAGTCGGAGAAAAGAATATTCCACCATCTGCCCGGCTGCATTTGTAAAGATCAGTTTCAGTGTTTTTATAAACTCACGAATATATCCAGGCCAACTTTTGTCATGCTATGAAGATATGTTCTCTAGTTTCATCAATTCGCATTTGGACATTCATTTGACGGATATGGAGAATATATTTATTAAAACTGTGCAGCCTCGTCTGTATAAGGAAAGAGAATAGCTGCTAGTGCTGCTGATTTTACAAAAATATATATATATAATATATATATATATATATATATATATATATATATATATATATATGAGTAGAATCCTTGATAACCGGGCTAAGAAGGCCTTCCGGATATGAGGAGTTATATTCAGATGACAAAAAAAGAACTGAAATCAGGTTTAACATTTATTTTCAATGTTTTAAAGTAAACAAAATAAGCTTATGGTGAGTGAAACATAACAGAATTAATTTTAAGAAAAAAGAAGCAAATTATGTAATGTTAATGAAAATTCATTAAGTTAAGTATTCCAAACAAACAACGTAACGAGGATTTTTTTAATCGATGTTGCATGATGATTCTTTCACTTATGTCATTCGCAACTTTTCCCGCATTTCGTTTTGCTTTTGTTCTTGAAATTTTATAAACGAAAGAGAATTTTTAACTCTGTGTGCGTTACTGCAATCATCATAACTGAATGCTGGCTTTCTTTCTATAAAACTGACAACCTTTTTAATAGCTTTTTCAATTTCAGTCCAGGTTTCATCACAATCACTCTTTTTTTTTATTTCCTTTTGAGAGAGTGAATGCTGGAGTATAGTTTCATTGGAAGATTTTATATCCTACAATGTAGACTTGCCTATGTCGAACTCAGCCATTAGTTACAATGAATTTTCACCAGAGTCTAGTCTGTTTAAAATTTCCACTTTTGCGAATAACTCCAAAGTTGTTTTTTAGCTCATCATCTTTTGCACCAATACAAGCCATTAGGGTGAAATGAATATAAGCAATTATCCAAAGTAAATTTCCTGAAAAACAGAAATTTTGAGTCGGTTACATATTACTCAAATAGTTCAAATATACACATTAAAATCATGTCTGGATATGCAGGATTCCGGAGATGAGGGATTCTAGTGTATATGTTATCTTCAGTGTAGAAATTTGTTACCCCTGTTTAGTTTTCGTACAGAACTGTTTTAATTTGTCGATCCACATCTGAAGAGAGTGGAACGAGAACCAGTCATCTTTTTTTTTCACCCCTTATTGTTTCTTTCATTACTTTTTTGTTCGTTTCCCTCTCATTTTATTGAATATATTTGACCATCATCAGTTCCATGACCGTGCATGGTTGAATGGTCGTTGTGCACCTGCCCAGTCCCCACTCCACGTATTTAGATTGAAAGCCAGCATAGTTTTTCTTGGACAAATTAACCTGGCGAAATCTATCACACTCCAAGTTAAACCAGAGCCAATGTCCTTAAACTCAGGCTCAGGTTGATCACAGCTGCGTAGCCTGGAAAAGCTGTGTCATCACCGCACTGATGGCAGACATATCTATGGAGTCGAATCTACCCCATTGGGCTAGATGACCCATGACACTGCAGAAGGGGTTATCCTAATCCTGCTAGGTGTCTATCCACCCTCCATACGAGAAAGACCTGGTGGTGTGGAAACCTTTCATTCACCACTGGTCCGACCATGCGGCCGGTTTTACGACGTTACTTGGTACCAGTCACATTCAGAGAGTTACCTCACATATGTTTGTTTTAATAGCCATTATTAATATATTGTTTACAATTTTCAAAAGATTTAATATCATTGAAACATTTTATTCCGACAATTAAATTCTTTGTGTTCCTGGTGATGTTCTTAGAATTTTCAGCCGATACACTCTTCAGTCTTCTTCAGGTACATAATCAGAAAGAAAGGTTTCTCACGAAAACTGAAGGATGCATAGGTCAGATTCTTGTGGTAACACCATCAAGGAGACAAAAGGATTTAATTGTCCAAACAATATTTGGAATTCTTAGCTAAACTTCTGCCTTTTATTTTTTCAAAATACACAATTCATACATGTTTTTATTCTTTCTACTCTTTGGATTGGTCCCAAAAGTTTTGAGGGAATCTAAATATTTTGAAAAGTTCAAGCAATTTAATAATGTCGATCAAAATGGATAAATAAAATTAGCAAGAAAGAATAACAAAATATTTATATTACCTTAAAGTAGTAATATCAGAAAGCAAGTAAATTAAAAAAAAACGAATACTGCCTAACCGTTTTTCCTTTACAAAATGTTCATTTTGTACAAGGCTCGAGAGTCACTCAAGGTAGGAGGTTACAGAGTAAGAGGCAAAGTTCATGAGGATGTATGGAAAGATAACGGTTAACCCAAGTTTTGAACATCTTAACCGTTTTCTCGTTCCTTTCACATCTGAGTGCAATCGAGGACGAGAAATATGCACAGCGAACGGTACAAGAGACAAGATGTTACATAATAAATATATAAATCTCAAGGGGTGATTATACTTAGAACTGACCGCCACACTTTCTACTTAGAGCTGGGTGACTGGGAGGACTTAATATAAACTGACTCCAAACATTTTTGAGAATCAGTCTCAACCTAAAACGATAAATAACGATCTGTCAAATATCATTTCTTCGAAAAGGGAAAATGGATTTCTCTATCATTTCCTTTCGTCTCTAAATAAGCCGGAAGGATATTTTCGTGCTGATTCCATTAACTTTTATTGCATCTGAGTATTTCTCCTGGATTTTCTTTGTAAATTGCTAGATCGAGGGCAGAGAGCGGATCAGATGAATGGATGTTAATGAGAGTTTTGAAAGACAATGCAACAGATTAAAAAAAAAAAAATTAAAAAAAAAAATCCCCGCGTGGCTTCTTGACCGCATTTCTTTTGTTGAAATCGCTGTATTAGCAGTGGATTGCTGTCTTGGTTTGAAAGGCTACGAGCTGTCTTTCTCAGCAGAAGAGATGATGTCACCTGGTCGGATATGCGAAGAAGTTATCAAAATCGTTGAAGGCTAAGAGATGAATTTGATGACAGAATGGAAGAAGTGAATCTGAGAAATCTCCGCTAATTTATCGGTTTAATCCAACCGACGCCAAAGGACCTGCGAAGGTAGTGCGAGTTCACTCGTAGGTCGGTAAGCGTGGATGTGAGGTTACAGCATCTAATCCAGTAGAACTCGTATTTATCCATTTGGCAATACATTATATAAGGAATACTTGAATAACTGTTAGATTGTACAGAGTTGGATTTTTTTTCAAACGGAAATCTCAATGGCTAAGTCAGTAATTTGCTAGGATCCTTTTAAAGTAATAAAATATTCGATTTGTAATATAAAACAAAAAATGCCATATTATATACCAAGTGTGCTGAAAAGTCTTTGGCCAGACCCGAAACCAGTATTTCTGCGATCATTGGCTTTCTTTTTTTCTTCGTACCTTTTCAAGATTTTTTAAATTCACAGTAGAATCGCTGAACTAGAAGATTCAATTAGCGGACCCATGGTGGACATATAAATGTGTAAGATAGATTCTGGCGAAAAAAAAATGTCACTGTGAACCAACTTTCATAGCAGCGTATTCGGCTCTAGTGTTATAAATTATTGCTCTTTAAATAGAAAGTAATGGCCGAGTGGTGAGAACGTTCGCTTTCTGACCGTGCGATCTGGGTTTGGACGTCACCATGGTTAATTTGTCAGGTGAAAAACCATACCACGGGTTGACCTAAGCCTTGTGAGTGAAAATGGGTAGCTGGAACCCTTGGGAGCCGGCGGTGGTTGTTCTAGCGAAGTCACAAGTCATCGTGACCGAGCGTTTGAGAGTGTTAGTCTTGTTCAGACTGTCGATTCCGCTAAATAACGCGCTCTCACTCTCTCTCTCTCTCAGAAAACAGTAACTAAGGTCCGCTCAGCGTAGTTGCAGTATAAACCACAGGTGGGATTCGTGGGTGTTGAACAAACACCAATGCGTCTGTGCAGTCGTCTGCAATGGGGATTACCTAGCCTGACATCTTCGGATTCGTGTGGCTGCCATTAATGTCCTGAATATTCTGTATCGTGTAAACCACTTTGTAGATTTTTCTTTCTGTGCGCCGTACCTTCCGGATGTGGGTGATCATGGCTCTCTGTAACTTCCTATTATTTGTAGCATTCAGCAATGTTTATCGTTTTACTATCTCTCTTGGACCCTGTTCTGACACCAATTTACGTAAGTTCGTTAGGCTGGGTACTCGGTTTTACCTCTGACAGTTTTTTTCAAGTCTTTGGAGTGTTAAACTCTTTAAGGATTAGATAATTCGAGTACTTTTAATCGTCTTTTCTTGATTCTAATTGTTCTTTTCCTGGTTCTAATTGTTCTCGGTTCTAATCTTTTTTTTTCTTGGTTTCAGTCGTTCTTTTCTTTGTTTCAATCGGTCTTTTCTTGGTTTCAATCGGTCTTTTCTTGGTTTCAGTCTGTCTTTTCTTGGTTTCAGTCTGTCCTTTCTTGGTTTCAGTCTGTCCTTTCTTGGTTTCAGTCTGTCCTTTCTTGGTTTCAGTCTGTCTTTTCTTGGTTTCAATCGTTCTTTTCTAGGTTTCAGTCTGTCTCTTCTAGGTTTCAGTCTGTCCTTTCTTGGTTTCAATCGGTCTTTTCTTGGTTTCAATCGGTCATGGTTCTGATTGCTCTTGGCTCTAATTGTCCTTGGTTCGTTCTTTTCGTTCTCATCCTCCTTGAGATTCCATCGTTGCACACGTTACAGCAATTGCATTCTCAGCATCTTTCTGTAGAACCACATCCCTGTTGCCTTAATTTAATCTGAGAGGTAATTGTTGAGCATTCATCGCTTGATAGGATTTTCGATATTACAAAGCAGTTTCTCGCTCTTTTATTTGCTCCTAACGAAATTTCCCGCCTCTTAATATCTTGTTTCTTTTTTTCTGCGTTATATTTCGCTGTATTCCGATGTGTTTACGGATTTCTCCATTACATTTTCCGTCGTCCGTTACACCAATTCCCAAATGTTTAGATTTGTCTGCTTGCTTAATTTTGTCGTCTTCAGTTTGTAGCTTGCATCCAAGTCAGTCTCTGTTGCCAACGACCATACATCCTGTTTTCTTAAAGTTGATAGCATGTCCTTTCTTCTCGCTTACCTTTTCTAAGTATTCTTGCAGTGTTATTTCGGTGTTTTCTATCAACAGCGTATCATCTGCATATCTTATGATGCAAAGATTGTGCCAGCAATAATCAATCCTGACAGGACTTCTCCTTGTCTTAGAATCACATCGCTTAATCACAAGAAAGAAAAAAAATTAATGAATGTTTAACATCTCCTATGCAAGCAAGAACGATCGATCGTCAAGAACGGGAATAATCAACCTGAAACAGTTGAAGGGCGAAAATGAAATATGAATACTATCAACAATATTAAGAATTATGGTAACAAGGACAGTTATTTTTCATGTTTAATATCATTGAAAATATTAAATCATCTGATTAAAACCTAAAAAAAAAAATCTGTTAACAACGGAACAAAAAAAATGTATTTGATGGAAATGACCGTTGTTGCGATAGTGAGGTCTAAAAAGGTCCAATCAGAATACTCATGAGTTTTTTTTTTAAATTGAAAATGGTGAAAATGAAAAACAGCAACATGCCGCTCTTAATAATAACAAGGTTTTTCATTTCAAAATAACTGATGTTCAGATTTCTGGTTTATCTCTTCAACAGAAATTAAATTGAGATTTATCAAAACATCGCGTTTTACAATTTTATCAAAAACTGAAGACAGTAGAGCAAATTAGAATTTTTTTTTTTTGATTTTTTTTTTTTGATTTTTTTTTTTGTTTCCTTTTTTAAAAAAAAATCAATTTCAGGTTTCGATTCAGATTTCATTTTTTTTTTTTAATCTTGCAGTTTTTAATAGCTTCTATTCATCCAATTATTTTTCAAACGTTTCTTTTTGTCTTGAATGCGTGCATTTTCTATAATTGAAAAAAAAGCACTGTCCGTAAAGTGGTTGTTTTTATTTGCATTATTTATCCACTTCTTGATAGTTCTTCTTATTTTATTTAAAAAGAAAAAAGTTCATTACTCGGAATCAAGTGATAACAAGTTCTCAGATAATTTTCACGAGCAAGAATTGAAAGCATAAAATGTCGAAGTGTCCCCCACAGATTTCGCTCTCGTCATGACTTTTTATGATTGCAATTCTTCAGGCTAAGCCTGCTGATCCGAGTGTTCTGGGAACTACTTTCAGTTTTTTCTACCTTTTATTCTTTGATCTAATAGAAATATGAAGCATAATTTTTTACTCTCCTTCTTAGAACTGGAGGAGTGAGTTAATATAATGGCAAGCGATATGCAACAAAACTGTGAAGCCGATTTCAGTTGTCGACTGGGATTTCTTGTATTCCCTTTGCACTAATTCTATGAGGAAAGGCATGAACCCAGTTCTCATTGTGCGCTCTCCCCATTACCAGATATTACGAAAAATATTCTCGGTATTGGCATATCAAATTTGGATTTGATTTTAATAAATGCTAGTCAGAAAGTAGTTTTAATATTGGTCGTCATCTTTTACTGAGAGGAGGTGCTGAAAAGATATCAATCCGACTCCCTTCCGAAAATCTCATCAAACGACCAAACAGATGATCTTTTTTGTTATCGTCTTTTTGGTTGAACCGAAACTTTTTAGCACTCCTCGTATGTTAGCATTCTAAAAAAATATTATTTTTATCATAGCCTTAGTGATGCAAGTCTTGTTGATAATTATCGCTGAGCAGTTGGTGGTTGATTGATTCATTGGTTTGTTTCTTTACGGTTTATCAAACATATGTTGGATTACAAGAAGAAATCGTTTTATGCGAGCGAATATTACATTATCATTCGTTTGAGAAAAACAATGATTTTTTTCCAGATATAAGTCCTACCATTTAAACCATAGATGGTGGAGAGATGGATTCATACATTGCATGCAAAGGAATTCAATGAACCCGACTGAAATTGAACTCTGCTCACTGATTTCACAATCCGAGTTGCTGTACATTACATTACTCACGCACCCACAGTTGTTTGTGTCACGACAGTTGATATAGAATAGCAACACACACACATATATATATATATATATATATATATATATATATATATATATATATATATATATATATATATATACATACATTTTAGAGAAAATATGACAAACTGGAAAGTTTTTTTTGTGACACGTTTCATCCGTTAAGAATTCATTAGACTAGGCTTTGTTGTTGTTGTCAATAGACTGTTGACGTATAGAATGATACAAAATTATCTGTCATTATATAATATAATACAAGTATAAATTGGTCACTTAGCTGATAGATGTTATTTCCAGCATCTCAACTCTAGGGTTTTATAGATGAACCCTTCAGCAATCGCATCGTTCACTCGCCAGAAGATATATATATAATGAAAATCTTCAATAAGAATAAAGGTAAGTTATGCACAAGGTCATCGCAACTCAATCCAGTAGTGAGTGATACAATTGGAAGGTCGGTAGTTCTCGCGTATATCTGGGTCGTACTCAACAGATACCAGCTAGTAATAGTTACCAACCTCCCCACAGGATGGTAGGATGTAGCACAAGGACGAATTTAATTTGGGTCAATCCGAGCCCGTAGGTTCGGTCAAAATTTCCCCGTAAACACCGCATAAACGGGTCCAGGTCTGTCTACCTCTCCGGACGAGACTATACTCTTCGATATAGCCTCGGCCAGGTTCCTCTCTGCCCAAAGGCAGAGATTTCGACAACAGCTAAAAGCTGAGTGACAGATCGCAGCTAGTCTACGAGGTAAGATGTGGCACAAGGCCGAACTTAATGTGGAGTAATCCGATCCCTTAGGCTCGGCCAAAAATCCCCCCATAGACCCCATATATAGCTGTTTCCCGAAATGAGACTCTGCCCTTTGACGTAGCCTCGTCTGGGGATCCTCTCTGCCCGGAGGCAGAGAGTTTGACCAACACAGCTGGAAATGATTCCAGCTCGTCTCTGTAGTCCGTTGACTGTCAGATACATATAGGTAGTTACTACCTATAGTGTAGTCACTCATGGGTGACAGGTTATTCCATTACATCAACGGCCAAAACTTTGTGATTGTAAAGACAAAGATCAGAATATTAGTCCGACTGTGAATTATATAATAATTGTGCATATCTCCCACTTCTTTAGTTTGAACGACCGTTACACCCTGCCAATACGTAATAAATAATGGACTATTCCATTTTGATCGTATCAAGGAACAAAAGACATATCATAAGCGCTACTTGGTTTCATTATACCTCATAAATAACTGACTGTTCCTTTAACAAATTTAAGACGCTATTTTGATTTCGGTGAGAAAATGAAAGAAAGAAGGGAAGATAATAAGTGTTTAACGTTTGTTTCAGTTAAATGGAAAAAGTCTTGAATTTCAAATCTTTTCATTTGTACCCGCTTACTTCTTAAAGTAACGACAAACATTCAGATTTGTGATTGGAATTACAATATTTTGTTAAATTTGTTAAGCTCAAATCTTCAACGATACGATAGGGGAATTTTTACAGATATCTTATTGACGTTGAACTCGCCAAGAATTAAGATTCATCCGAAATTTTAAATAGGAAAAAGCGTGAAATTTTCACGGATTATAATTAGTGTAAATAATGCTAACTTCCCAATGTAGAAATTCAGACAGAAGTGATTATACATTGTTCATTTTTATTACTATCAAGCTCATGCAAATTTGAAAATTGATGCACTTAAAAGAAGAAAACAAAAGAAAACGTTGTCATTGATTTATTATTCCTGTTAAGAGTCTCTAGCAACTGAAACCAAAAAAACACCCTGACAAAGTAGGATCCCTTAAAAGAAAGAGTCATTTGAAACGCCATTAAAGCTGTCCTCTATGACCCCTCGTTAAGTGAAGGTCAAATTAATATGCAGATGAGTTCTTAATGAAAGATGGGATTTGGGTGAAGAACTCATTTACTGCAAACAAGAAATGGAAGGAACAGAGAACTAGAAGGGGAAAAAATGAAACAAGGGAAAAAATTTTAAAAAAGTCATCAAAATATTTTTTTAAAAATAGTAATTTGCAAAAAAAAAAAAAAAATATAAACAAATACATTTAAAATTTTGCCTTCGAACGATCGTTGATAATTTAATCCTAACGTATTTTTTATCCTGGCTTGCGATTTATTGGATTTAATTTGAGTAAATTCTGTGATATATACGACGTGCTAAACTAAGGTTCACTACACTCTTTGTGAACAGTAGCTGAAATGAAAACGATGAATATATTTGATTATAACGAATTAACATTACTGTGGAAAATGTAATCGTTGAGACTAGTTCAAATTACATCTAAGTCTTCTGTTTTCAATTTCGCAGAAATTACCTTGGTAAAGGCATTAATTCATCTCTTTCCATCGCCCAACTATGGATTAAATATCCGCATCCACTGCTCGTTTCTCCAAGTCCGTATCTGGCTTTGTTTTATTCTGGTTTGTCCGTCTCCGTCGGTCCGCCTCTGGTTTTTGTCCGTCTCTGGTCTTCGTCTCTCTCCGTCGGTCCGCCTCTGGTCTTCGTCTCTCTCCGTCGGTCCGCCTCCGGTCTTCGTCTCTCTCCGTCGGTCCGCCTCCGGTCTTCGTCTCTCTCCGTCGGTCCGCCTCCGGTCTTCGTCTCTCTCCGTCGGTCCGCCTCCGGTCTTCGTCTCTCGTCGGTCCGCCTCGGTCTTCGTCTCTCTCCGTCGGTCCGCCTCCGGTCTTCGTCTCTCTCCGTCGGTCCGCCTCCGGTCTTCGTCTCTCTCCGTCGGTCCGCCTCCGGTCTTCGTCTCTCTCCGTCGGTCCGCCTCCGGTCTTCGTCTCTCTCCGTCGGTCCGCCTCCGGTCTTCGTCTCTCTCCGTCGGTCCGCCTCCGGTCTTCGTCTCTCTCCGTCGGTCCGCCTCCGGTCTTCGTCTCTCTCCGTCGGTCCGCCTCCGGTCTTCGTCTCTCTCTCCGTCGGTCCGCCTCCGGTCTTCGTCTCTCTCCGTCGGTCCGCCTCCGGTCTTCGTCTCTCTCCGTCGGTCCGCCTCCGGTCTTCGTCTCTCTCCGTCGGTCCGCCTCCGGTCTTCGTCTCTCTCCGTCGGTCCGCCTCCGGTCTTCGTCTCTCTCCGTCGGTCCGCCTCCGGTCTTCGTCTCTCTCCGTCGGTCCGCCTCCGGTCTTCGTCTCTCTCCGTCGGTCCGCCTCCGGTCTTCGTCTCTCTCCGTCGGTCCGCCTCCGGTCTTCGTCTCTCTCCGTCGGTCCGCCTCCGGTCTTCGTCTCTCTCCGTCGGTCCGCCTCCGGTCTTCGTCTCTCTCCGTCGGTCCGCCTCCGGTCTTCGTCTCTCTCCGTCGGTCCGCCTCCGGTCTTCGTCCGTCTTCGGTAGTCCAATTTTGATTTTTGTCCCTTTCTGTCTGTCTGTTCTCGTCCTCCCGGTTCTGTTCTTGTTCGTATTTTGAAATTCTTCATTTTCTTATAACTTTATTTTCGAGTCTCTCTATATTTCTGAGATGAGGTATTATGTACATTATTTACATTATTCGGACTATTGTCCTCATCTTTGGCGCCATATTTATCACAAAGTTTCGGCCGTTGTACGCTCCGGCCATCTTCAGGTGGTTGGAATGTCTAACTGAAACCTTTATTTCGCTCACTGGAGTAGACAGTTCTAGTTCCACATGCCATGTTTGATGGATGTCAGTTACCAGTTATCTCCTGAATTCCCTCTGAAAGTTCTCCACTGCCTTAACCGGGTATTGAACTTACACTCTTTGGGTCCTGTCACTGGATCTAACCAACGCCTTTATCCACTGTGTTATGTGTACCTTTATTTTACTTATTTATTTATATTTTTGGCTGCTTTCTTTAAAAAATATTACCTTTTATGTAATAATTCATCATCAGTCCATGGTTTTTCTTTGCCATTTTTGTGTCTTGTTAGCTTTTGCTTTACCAATTCCGATTCTTATTTTTTTTTTTAATTAAATCAGTTTCATAATTTATCGTCGTATTTAAATAAGCTTTTTTTATTATTTCGTTGTCATATTGTAAAATACAAAAAATAAAAAAAAGAGTTTTAGTTGGAGATATTTATTAATTTACTTATTGTAGCAAAATGTTTATGCTGTTCTCTCTTTCTTTCTGATATTGAACTGTCGTAATTGCATCGGAGGGCTTATTTGCTTGGATAAATTAGAAACGAAAACGTGTCCATGACGTCTTTATTGATTTTGTTTTACAGAGCAGACATTTTGAAATGATTTTTCATTTGAAGAGAAAAACCTTATATATATATATATATATATATATATATATATATATATATATATATATATATCACTGTTATGTGCAGCGTTTCGTGGATGCCAATTGGAATGACATGAAAAAAAAAAAACAAACAACAAACAAATGAGAGCCAAAGAGATATCAGAGAAATTGATTTATATATTTGGATACATACGGGCGTACAGATAGGTATGAGCATGCTGGGATTAGATTAGAGCCTGTTCGGACGGACGTTTAAATAGATAGATGCCGGCTCGCTGGGACAGACGGTTTTTATCGATAGATAGATACTAACAGGTTGGGACCGATATATATATATATATATATATATATATATAAAGGAGTGGAAAAAGTTTACTTGTGACGCGTTTCGTCCTTCAAAACTTCATCGGACTAAACGTCCATGTTTATTCGTACCAACATGACGAATTTAGTCCAATGAAGTCCTGAAGGACGAAACTCGTCACAAGTAAATTATTCCAATTTGTCGTTGTTGTAACCTAAGAAAAGGTTACTGGATAAGAATAGCCAAAACGAAGGTTGGAAATGGAACGATAATATTTATAACAGGAACAACATCCAAGATTCACCAACGGCGTGTAGTAAGTAATCAACTGCTGGAAGTGAATCAAGGTGAATCCCTAGAGTAAGTCTCACATACAGAATATTTCACTAATAAGTATATATATATATATATATATATATATATATATAATTTATATATAACATTTTAAATGGACATTCATATTTGAGTAGATGCTCTGTTTTTTTCTTATTTATTTGCATCTACTGGCCTGAATATTCGAGATATGCTGTTAGTAGATATACTGTCTACTCAATACAAAAAAAACAGCCTCTACTCAAATATGAGTAACCATTGAAAAAATAAAGTTTAAACAAATAAATTAGTAATATGTTGGATTTAATCAATTTCCTATATATATATATATATATATATATATATATATATATCTCGCTACATAAGAGTTCTCAAGTTTCAAAAACAAAAGCTAAAATATCAGCTCTATTTCATCCTCAAGCGAATTTTGGAATAACTAATCTTGAAATTTATGGAGTTTTATAAGAAAATACATACGTAATATTAATTACATGGTAACAGCGAAACCAATTATTTTAATAAGGAGCGTAAGGGTTAACATATTGTATCAACATATTAGTTACATTCGGAAAGAGATTAAGTCAAGGTAAGGTCGGGGTGTCTATTTTCAAGCGAATGATGACATCAGTTTGACACATATCATAGGCTTTGAGAAACAGACAATATTAGCTATTGACCCGAATAATTTTCGAAGCTTAATTAGCCTGCAACTCAGACCCCCCACGCCAAAATTTCTAGTGGTTCTTAATACCTGAAAAAGGAATTAACTTATTTGCATTACGAGTGTCATGTTTCCACTGTATTTTGTGTCAAAAAAAAAAAAAAAAAAAATCATTTGTACAAATTTCCGTAATAAATTATTCTTCTAAACTCAAATATTGGCAATGCATTTTAATTATACACATAATTCTGGATTGTGGACTGCCTTAATTATTAACTATTAAAAAAAAAATTTCATTTTTTTTTTTTTTTTTTTTCTGATTTTGGAAAAGGATATTTTCTGTGAAAATTCATTAATCTGTAAATGCCGACCATAAAATCCAGTATTATTAATAAGAGATTAAAATAAAATTCGGAAATACAGGGGTTTTCAAAAGTCTGTGTCCCATAACACTGTAAAGAAAACACTGTAAAATTAAATTAACAGAAGACTTGACACATTTACCTTTTAAATGATACCAGTTCAGTCATACTGTTATTTGTACTTGATGATATAAGTTCTTAGAATGTGACATAGACTTTTGAAACAGCCTTGATATTAACACATTAATGCCGAGCTAATATTCATTATAGATTTCTCAAAAGATATTATCTCGGTTTATCAAATATGATAGGTTTCTACCTAGAGCCTATCAATGTCCACATTCCCTGAAGTTTCTATTCTCATCCTCCAGTATGGCAGCGAATGCTGGGCAATGTCCTCACAGATGAAGAATAGATTTGAAGCAACAGGAATTTAGTTCTACAGAAGCATGTTGAGAATACCATGAACTGGACACGTAAGCAACTACAAAGTTTTAAAGAAAATAGTCAAGTGATAATTATATTTAACATACGAAAGAGAAGATTGAAATTTCTAGGGTACATATAATGAGGAAAAAGGTTTAGAGAATTTGACACTGACAAGATATACTGAAGGCCAGAGTGACAGGAATACAGCTTATAAACTACGTAACGAGCTTGTGTAAATGGTTAGCAGAACAGGGTTTAGGATAGAGAGAATAAAAGACAAGTTAGAAGTAAAAGAAACAAGGAATTGGGGAGAGCCATGATCGCCAAGGTTCGGAACGGACATGGCACACATACAAGAATAACTATGCTAACAGTAATGCTTGATCACTGACAATTCAATTATTTCTAGTTTTCAAAGCATTTTGTTATGAAATCAATACAGAATGCGATGGGTAAATTGTCCCCATTTTCACTATTTACATTATTCGGACTATTGTCCTCATCTTTGTCTCCAAGGACACATGGCACAGTGGATAAACGCGTCAGTTAGATCCAGTGACAGGACCCAAAGAGTGTGAGTTCAATACCCGGTCAAGGTAGTGGAGAACTTTCAGAGGGGAATTAACAGGAGATAACCGATAAATGACATCCATTAAACAGGGCACGTGGAACTAGAACAAATAATAAAGCGAAATAAAGGGTTCAGTTTGACATTCCAAACACCTGAAGAAAGTCGGAGCGTACAACGGACGAAACTTTGTAATAAATATGGCGACAAAGATGAGGCCAATAGTCCGAATAATGTAAATAGTGTACATAATACCTCATCTCAGAAATATAGACAGACACTGTGGCCATTTTATATTTTTAATTTCGCGCATTTTTGTTTTTGGTTCTGCTGACTGTACAGTATAGTAGGGTCAGTTGGGCACCGCCTGTGAAAAAACGAGCACTATGCTGCTATTCACTCCCCTAGAAACGGCATGCTGTACTACTTGGCAATCGCGCCGGAAGCTTCGATATGAACGGTGTTTAGGTGTCAATCTGAGGACAGTGCAGAGGATTCGGGAAGCGATGGATGAGTCTAATAGTGATTACGAAGATACGGCAGCTCGGAAAACTCACACTGATCGTTCTAATAAGAAAAGAACACTCGATTTTGTTGATGAGGGCCTCAAGCCTGTGTCAAGTGCATTGAGGAGGTAGTGCCGTCCTGGGTCAAGAGGATGGCTGCTGGAAAACCCTATGTCTTGCTACGCAAGCAGGAGAACCCAGTCATCGCTATCAGACAATTTCTGCGACCAAGTCACCCATTACATCTAGCCACCTATGTCCCCAGACTGCTACCCCTTTGATTATTATGTGTGGGGCGCAGTTGAGAGAGAGAACTCTTTGTAACAACAAAGATGAACTGAAGGCAAGTATTATGACAGTATGCGACAACTTAAAGAAGGAGATCGTCCAGAAGAGATGCCGGGGATTCAAGTCATCTGGAGACCGTGGTTGAAGCCAATGGCAATTTTTAAAATTAATTTTAATCTTCAGTATTTTAAAATATGTTTACAGAAAATTACACAAAAAAAGATGTGTTATAATGAGATGCCAGTGTTATTTTCATTTTTTTTTGCCTAATTTATACGACAATTTATCCATCGCACCCTGCATATCTGTTAAAATGAGATGTCCGTATTATTTTCCTTTTTGTGTCATTAAGACGACAATTTATCCATCGCACCTTGCATATCTGTTAAAATGAGATGTCCGTATTATTTTCCTTTTTGCGTCATTTAGACGACAATTTATCCATCGCACCTTGCATATCTGTTAAAATGAGATGTCCGTATTATTTTCCTTTTTGCGTCATTTAGACGACAATTTATCCATCGCACCTGTTAATTTATATATATATATATATATATATCAGTCGTATTCTGTCAGTAATGCTTTCTTAGATTCCTGATCATCGATAATCCTCTTCCTTTATTTTCGCATCACTTTCTGGAAATGCATTTGAATTTGATTTTCATTAAACGATATACCAATTGAGTACCAAAATTTGCTTAAGCTAACTTTCCATAAGGTTTTTAGAATTACACTTAGCTACAGGTAGGTTGAGATTCTTTGATTCTATTTCACCACACGTCCGAATTCAGACAACTGAATTGCGCTCTGTTTGTTTACAGTAACACAATTTAGGCATAAACTGTAGTTTGTCCACCGAAGGACAGATATTACACTTGGTCTCAGCTCGATGACAATGGAGCGAAGTTAAACGTAATTGAAGTAGCACTGGCTGTTCGATCAATGAATTCCGAATGTTTTTATATAAGGAAACGGCTAATATTACCATTACTATGAAAAATAAAAAAAAACAACCTTATCGGTCTTAATTAATAATTTAGGCTTAAACTAGTCCAGTAATGAAACCAAATGTAGGGAGGTATGAAGTCGGAAGATTGAATTTCGTCTATCTTTCAAGTAATGGGAGAATGTGTGTGCCTAGAAAATCATTATTGTCATTTGAGATCCTGGCCTTTCACGTAGGTTTGAACACAGACTTCTGGCACTTGCTGAGAAGTAACTGTTTAAGCAGACCATACTTCCTTGTTTAAGTGCCAGTCATAGTTTAATGCTTTTCTTTGTATTTCTGTCTCTCTGACAGAATGTTGATCATTTGGCTTGGTAACATTGTCCAGCCTCTGGAAGGGTAAACTATGAAACATTAAGGACGATCTGATTTCATTTAAATTCTTTGGCCCAGTCAGCAGTAAGGGTTTACAGATGTTGGCGTCATTGTAGAAATAGTCTCTTCTTTCCATTTTAAATGATATTCTCTTTTACTCAAATAGATCTCAGTCCACGAGAAAATGTGTTTCTCATTCATTTGCCAATAGAAGAAATTATTTTCTTCGTTTGCTTGACAGTGATAGCCTATTCTTATTTCTCGTTCTATTTTGCTGTTTTAGTTTCTTTAAATTTGTTCTGTAAACTTCAATTATTTTTTTCCTCTCACCTTTTTCTTCATTTTTTCCCCTCCATATTCTTTTTTCTTCTTTTCTCATATTCTCTTTTCTTTTTTCTTCAAATTCGTTGTTTATAATTTTCCTTTTATTTTTTTCATTCTTTTTTCCTCTTCTTCCCTGTTTATTCCTTTGCCCTCTTCCTCCCTGTTTATTCCTTTGCCCTCTTCCTCCCTGTTCATTCCTTTGCCCTCTTCCTCCCTGTTCATTCCTTTGCCCTCTTCCTCCCTGTTCATTCCTTTGCCCTCTTCCTCCCTGTTCATTCCTTTGCCCCCTTCCTCCTGTTCCCTGTTCATTCCTTTGCCCTTTTGCCTCTTCCTCCCTGTTCATTCATTTGCCCTCTTCCTCCCTGTTCATTCCTTTGCCCTCTTCCTCCCTGTTCATTCCTTTGCCCTCTTCCTCCCTGTTCATTCCTTTGCCCTCTTCCTCCCTGTTCATTCTTCTCCTCCCCCTGTTCATTCTTCTCCTCATCCTTTTTCTCATTCTTTCCCCCTCTTCCCTGTTCATTCTTTCCTCCTCTCTTCTCACCGTTCGTTTTCATTCGTTGTTTTCCTATTTAATTTCTTATTCCTCTCTGTTCATTCTTTTCTCCTCCTCTCCTGATCATTCTCTCCTCCTCCTCCCTATACTCTCTGTTCCTTCTATCCTCTTCTGCATCTTTCTTTCCTCCCACTCATCTTCTTTGTTCATTCTTTCCTCTCCTTTTTCCTCTCTGTTATACTTTTTTTTATTCTCCTCTTTTTATTTTCTCTTCCTTTTACTTTTCCTTTCCCGTATCTTTATTTTCTTAATTTCTTCATATTTTTTTCTTATTTCTATATTTTCCTTCTTTCTTGTTCTCGTCTTTTTTTTTCTTCCTTTCTTGATCTACCTCATTTGGCTCATAGCTTTCTTTTATTTATGATTCTTTCTTTTCTACCTTTTCTCTTTTTCTTTTCACTTTCTTCTCTCTTCCATAGTTTCCTTTTGTTTCCTCTGACGTTTTTTTTCCCCTTCCCAACTTCTCTCTTCATTTCTGTTCTCTTCTTTTGCTTCCTCTGTTTTCATTCCCCCACTTCTTTCACCACATCAACTAATTCATTCCGCTGAATTGTCTTCTCCTCAAATTACTTATGATGATTACTTGCCATCATTTAAGCAAATTATTTACAAAAATAAACCGGTAAATAATGAATTAAATCTAAACATTTTAGACAAGCCTGAGACCAGAAGGATTTGTGTCAGAAATAGCGAGACCCTTGTCATCAATCTTCTTTACCGCTATTTCTCTGCCCTCGGTGTAGCCGTGAATTTTTTTTTTTCAGTCAATATAATATATATATATATATATATATATATATATATATATATATATGATAATCTTATCAGTGTTATTCTTTGGGCTGATTTAAATTAATACTCACAGTATTTTAGTTTCTGGTTTGGTTTATAGTAATCTAATTTAATTTCCTTCTGAATAACTGTGATGTGGAGACTTCATTATTTACATTATTTTTATTCGGATTATTGTTCTCATCTTTGCTCACTCTGTAAAATCCCTGAGAGCCATTCTGTACCCCTCTATCTTGAGTAAGAGGCACAGTTCATGGGTTATGTGGTGAGAGATACTATTTAACCTTAGACTTAAGAATGGATGATCGGGAAAGTATACTCTTGGGAGTTGTTTCCACATATGGTTCAGATTATGAGAAGTGGCTTACATCAAGAAGTATTCAGAAACATCTATACATACATACATACATATATATACATATTATCATTATATATATATATATATATATATATATATATATATATATATATATATATATATACGAAATGTATTAGACATATTATAATATTCATATTTATTTGTATCTGACTCCCCTCCTTAAAACTTCTCTATATTAAATTTTAATCCCCACCTTCACCTTTAGCCTTTCCTGTTCTTCTCTCGTCTGTTACCCCTCCCCAGAGCTTTCATTTACTCTCGCATTCGTCCCACACTCTCACTAAATTTTATTTTTTATTCCCGGAGTTATTTTTTCTGATTTCTTTTTGGATTTGTCGGTCTGATGAATTGGATCGTATTTACGATTCCAATGGAATAAATTATGACCATGGAATATTAGTGTTTAAGGCTTTTTATTATATCCTTACTCTGTCCTGGACGTTGAGTTCTACCTGGATTCTATCTTCTTGGATTTTTTTACACACACTCATATTATAATGAAAACTCCACGTCACAGATATTCAGAAGAAATTAAGTTGTGTGTGTGTGTATATATATATATATATATATATATATATAGAGAGAGAGATGTAAAATATATGTTCGGATTCTAGTCAGCATTCTCTACATCCACTTACGCGCAAATATATGCGTACGATCACCGAAATTAAGCAACGTCAAACCTCGTCAGTACTTAGATGGGTGACCGTTTCGGAATACCAGGTGCTCTAACTTTGGATGTGCGGCTGGTGCATTGGATAACGGCACAGAATTGTTAATCTGTGAGCGGAGTTCCAATTTCCCTTGGGTTCGTTATATTCACTTACGCGCAAATATCCTTGGGAAAGCTATGAATTTCATATCATGAAACCATTCTTATCTCTAAAAAAATTCTTGCAATAATAAAAAAAATATTTTCTAGTCTTAAACAACCTGCGAAGGGTTGATAAGCCGTAGAAAACAAATTTAAATTTGAAAAAGTTTAGAGTAAATTAAATGTGTTCCTGAGAAATGTTTGTTACGATTTTTTTATCAGTTAAAATATTATTTTCATTATTTACAAGCATCAAGGTTGATTTTTATCGAAATCAGTTATCTACAATTTTTTTGGTTATGTTAGTAGACGATATGAAAACAAAGGTGATTTTATTTGTCTCTAGTAAGTTTTCACTGAAAAATACTAAGGGAAATGGAGAACATTTTGTAGACGAGAATTAAGTTTTTCAAAATTTCCAAATACTTTGTGTGGATATTACGGATGAAATAAGATATTATAGTCTTACACAAGGCGGTTAAAATGTGTAATTATTATTGTTAAATTAAATATAACAATGTGGTAGAGATATTTTGCAGGAGAAATAAAATTGACTTCCTTCAGAATATTCACGCCTTTTTCCTTATTTTTTTTTTTCCTGCAGCGGCCTTTTCTAATTTAGGCCATTGAAATAAAGAAGTTCACAGGTTTATGATAAAAAACGATATTACATTGATATGTTACAAAAAAAAAAAAAAATGATTTTTTTTTTATAGAAAATGCAGTGATATCCCTTTCCTTTTCTTTTTTTCCCTCTCTTATTCTTGATTCATGTTTTCTTTCAATCACAAACGTATGCACACATTTAACAGATTTCTTTGAATAAGTCTTCATAATTATGTCTTCTTCACTTCCTTTTCTTTTTCTACTGTCTTTCCCATTAATTAACTTTATCTTTTTCTCTTTTTGCTTCATGCTGCTTTTTTCTTCTCCTTCTTTTCTTCTCTTTCTTTGTCCTCTTCATTTCTCGCCCTCTTACTCCTTTGTTCTCTTTTTTTCTCCTACTATTCCTTTGTCCTCTTTTTTCCTCCTCCTACTCCTTTGTCCTCTTCTTTTTTCCTCCTCCTACTCCTTTGTTCTCTTCTTTTTTTCCTCCTCCTACTCCTTTGTCCTTTTTTCCTCCTCCTACTCCTTTGTCCTTTTTTCCTCCTCCTACTCCTTTGTCCTTTTTTCCTCCTCCTACTCCTTTGTCCTTTTTTTCCTCCTCCTACTCCTTTGTCCTTTTTTTCCTCCTCCTCTCCTTTGTCCTTTTTCCTCCCTCCTTTGTCCTTTTTCCTCCCTCCTTTGTCCTTTTTTCCTCCCTCCTTTGTCCTTTTTCCTCCTCCTTTGTCCTTTGTTTTTTTCCTCCTCCTTTGTCCTTTTTTCCTCCTCCTACTCCTTTGTCCTCTTCTTTTTTTCCTCCTTCTCTTTTGTCCTATTTTCCTCCTCCTCCTCCTCCTTTGTCCTCTTCTTTTTTTCCTCCTCCTTTGTCCTCTTCTTTTTTTCCTCCTCCTTTGTCCTCTTCTTTTTTTCCTCCTCCTTCTCCTCCCTCTTTTGTCGTGTTCTTTTCACCTCCTCCCCTTCTCTCCCTGCTGCTCTTGTTTTCTCTTCCAGTTTTTTTTCTTTATTTTCTTACTTTTTACCCTCTACCCTTTGTCCTCTTTCTTCTATCTTTTCTCCTTGTCTTTATATTTTTCTTCTCTCAGTTTTCCTCTAATTTTCTCATTCCCTTCTCCTTTGTCTCTTTCAATAAAAAGCTTCTTTTTTTTTTTCCCTCCCCATTCACCTGCAGATCAATAGCACAAAATCCAAATATTTCCATACATCTTTATTGAAAACCCCAGAGATCAATATCCTTTCAGTACACACTACGAGCCAGCCCCTACCGAAGTCATCAATTTTCAGCCTCACTAATGGGGCATGATGATCACTGCAGCTTTCAGTAAACCTCTTTGTGATAAGTCACGGATGATCAGAACTGAGCACGGAAAAAGATGCCATAAATTTCTTGTGATAACGCCACCTTTAACGCATTCCAAGTATCTAGTGGCTTGGCCTGGCCAAAGAATACCAAGTGGCCATTGATAAACATTAAATCGGAAAAGTAACTCTGATGTCTGTTTGCATTCCGTCCTACTAAAGAGATTACGTTATCATTGAAGAATAACCGATAAGCTTAGGATATTTCATAGCTATATAGAAAAGAAAGATGCGAAGGTGGTGTAGTTATGAGCAATTCCGAAAAAAATAGAATTGGTAAGCAAAGTTCATGTTCCATTAATTTTCCCGCTTCTACTATTAGAGAAAAGCTTAATTCCATATTTTTTTCTTCTCAGCTATTGGTAAGATAGACTGGGTTCTATTGCTTTAACAGGATAACCACTTAAGGGGAAGGGTAGCTTTGAATTCGAAACTGGGGAAAACCACTCTTACTATCTTTCAATTCATGAGAGGTGGGTTAATTTACAGATATTATTATAAAAAGAGGAAGTTGTGGAAAGCCAGAATCGCCTGTGTCTCGATTACTGTTAATTATAGATCGGCTAAGAATGACATTGAACAGAAAATTAGTATCCTCTACCAAGTGTTCCAAGAAATAGGACTTAAGAAGGTAAACCTTTCCAAAACAGAAACTATGATCTGGAATTGGAATAAAATCAGATCTTCTGAATCCATCATAAAAAAAAAAACAAGATGTGGAATTATTAAATACTAAATACTTCAAATACATTGGTGTATGTATCTGTTAAAGCAAATTTTGTATAGGAGATCGGGAATTTTAACATTAAATAGGCTCCGCTAGAGGTAGTTTTGCCCTAAACCGCAAGTTGCTTCATAACCAAAACGTCATCCTAAAACTTGAATCATGTTCTTAAATCGCCTCGTGTCGAAACTTTTATTTGCATGTCATGCATGGCGATAAAATCGTCCAGTAATATATAAACTGTCAGCTGTACACAATCCCGCTTTCTCAGATCAGTGGTTAAAAATGGCTTTGTGTGAATGAAAGGTGTACGTCCAATTTTCATCGAAACACGTTGACTGGCACAACAGAATCCTCCAAACAAAGAACTGTGCCAATTAACAGAATGGTTCAAGATGAGGAATTAGTAAATAGTAAACAGTTTAAAAACCTCTATTTATGGATCAGTTATAACAAATTTAGTGCAGGAGATAAGGACATTGAACAGTCTTAAAGCAACAGAAATGTGGTTCTACAGAAAGATGCTGACAATACCATGGACAGAACATGTGAGAAACGACAAACTTCTTGAGACAATGGCAACGCAAAAGGACACTTATACTTAATATCAAGAAGAGACAGTTGAAATTTCTGTGACGCATAATGAGGGAAGGGTGTTGGAAAATATGATACTCACAAGGCAGATCGAAGGAAAGAGAGACAGAAGAGAGCAATGCATAACCAACTTGGCGAGATTCAGTAAATAGATGGCGGAGCAATGTTTTTGAGAGATGGCAAAAAGAAAATTTATTAAGATGATTGTTTTTCTCACTGAGATCAAGCAGTTTCTCTGATATGTCTTTTCCTCGCAATCAAAACGGAACAGTCCATTATTTATGAGGTAGTGGTAGGGCGTTTATTTCTTTATTTCCTTTTGGCTTACGACCACATCACATGAAGCTCGGGCTGTTGCTTTGGATATCTCGAGGATATTTGGCAGGGTTTGGCATACTGTTCGTCTTCACAGGTTGAAAGGTTATGATATTTCTGGAGGAATTTTTAACTGATTCAGTTTTTCTTATCAAATCCAGAAATGAAAGTTGTCTCGAATGACCACTCTTCTAGATCTTTTTGCATAAATGCAGGTCTTCCCCAGTGATCTATCCTTTAACATTCGTTGTTCCCAAGCTTCATAAATGTCGTTCCAAATGTCATTAGTTTTCCTTCTCGGACTAATGTGTGTGTGTGCGTTCGCTAGAATAATTGAATAAATTTTTTAAACTTTTCTTCCTGACATAGAATGCCATTCTCTGATAAAATCATTAAGAATGCATTAACATTAGCCACGCAATAGCTCGATTCCTAAGGTAAGGCTTGCATTAATTCTTGAGCACTTTATTTTCAATGCGTTCGTAGTTTTAAATTATTTAGCTATGCATTTACATTACACATTAATTCCTGAACAGTGAAAATGATTTCTCTTGGAAAGATTTCCATGGAAATTTAAAAAAAAACTGCTAATAACTGCTCTGAGACTCTTGCTGACAAGTACTTCCAAGAAAATATTGTATTCCTTTATTATCTGCATAAAAGTTGGTTTGAGAGAACTCCAACTGCTTTATTTTTTTAACATCTACAGTCGAGTGTCTGCGACAAAAAAAATTCCTTATTAAAAGGTTTCACCAATGATTTCTTTCACTGTCAATTTCTCTTCTTTTTTTATTTTTTTATAAGAGGCTGTAGATACAAAGTAAGAATAGACAATTTTATGATTTTCTATTTTATCATTTGAACAGATTTCATTGTCTGTCTTAGATACTGATGGTACTGCAATAAATGGTCAGTTTTGAATTATTGGCAGTCTGGAAAGGTCCAAGATAAGCGATATCATTTTTAGGTTCTTCTATGTACAAAGGAAGAAAATTGATTTTTTTCTCTAAGGCATATTTCTTTTACAATTCTTTTTCTGTTACCAAATAAAGATCCTTTGTTGGATATGCATGAGAATGAAAGGTAATAATTTATGAACTTAATATTATGTATGTATATCTGTCTGTCGGTCTGTTCCTGTCTGTCTGTGAGGAGGTGCTATAAACTTTTCAGCCTAACCAATACCGAAGGGCAAGAAATTCTCATATATATATATATATATATACACACACACACACACACACACAAGTATAGGATTGGTATAGACGGAATAAAATTCCAATAACCAAAAACACCATTATTAAAAGACTGCTCAATACAGAGTAGAGTAAATAGTCTTTATTAAAAAAAAATATAGCATATATATGTTATAACATCACTACAAAAATAGCCAACACTTCTGGTGTCTTATCAAGTGATGGTGTTGATTGCGAAAAAATTTTTTAATAAATACTATATATATATATATATATATATATATATATATATATATATATATATATTCATTTTTGGAAGTGCTATCTGATGATCCGGCGTCCTTTAGATGGGCTCTGGTGAAAGAAATTATTATAATGGTAATTTAAAAGTAGTCTGTTTTTTTTAATATATATATATATATATATATATATATATATAATATATAATAAGAATTAATGAATTGATTATTAATCCGACATTTTTATTAATTCAAACATTATTTTAGTGGATAATCGTATTGCTCGAGATCGCAAGTTGATGTAATACACAGTTTATAATAAAAATGGAACTTCTATTTCGAATTTCGGCATCTATTAAAATTAACGTTTGGTGTCTTTATATATATATATATATATATATATATATATATATATATATAATAGAGAAGCAGTGAAGGCATACGAATTAACATTGCATAATGGCTGTCAGTTTCAACAAGTTTGAAGTTTCTGCTATTTAGCACATTTCTCCTATATAACATTTTTTTAGATTTATAATATATATATATATAAACTAAAAACCTAACGAGCCGGAAACTATCTACCTAGGTTTCACCTAACGGATCATCAGGATAACTCTGGCTAAAGTGGGTTGGGCCAAATGGCTTAAACGACATTTATTTGAAAAAAAAGAGAAAAAAAGTTACCATAAAAACAAACAAAGGAAAACTTTTAGTTTTTGCTCTACTAGGTATACAGAGCACCTTTTGCGTTTTAACTTTTGTCGTTGTTTTTTTTCTTTTGGTTATACTTTGCTGTGCCGGTTGACTTTTTTTTGTTGTTTTTCTTTTCTTCTTGAATTTCTTTCCCTGGTATAAGTTTATCTAATATTTCTTATTTACAAATTGTATAATCTGTTTTTTCCCCCTCTCCGCCTGAGTATAAGTAATAAATAAAAATAAAGTAAATAATCGATGAATTTGTAGATAGGGTAATGAATTGCTGCTCGGAATGAGAAACCGGGTGGCCGAATCTAAACTCTTAGTGTTGACTTAATTATTAGGCAGACTGGGCTCTTAAGCCTTGAATGGCAACTAGTCTAGAAGAAGGAAAACTCTGAAATTCATATTCTTTTGGAGACCTTGTGGCGCAATGTGCGTCAGTTCTCTGTATTCAGTTCTTCCGAAAAGTGTGGTTGGCTCTGCACAGGCAAATCAAATTTTGTTTACAGGTAGTCTGGTTTTTCCATTCTGAGTATTGAGCTGCTAGACACTTATACGTCGGAGATGACTGGAGAGTCCGTCATATCTTCCTGTCTCCCTTTGTATATATTTATACGAACTGACAATATATTCGTCCATCGCAGCTTTCTCAGAAGGCTTCATTGATAAGAAATAAAGAATGATGCTAAATATCACTTGCTAATCTTTGTCGCCATAATTATTACAACGTTTCGACCGTTGTACGCTCCGGCCTTCTTCGGGTGGTTGGAATGTCGAACTGAACCCTTTATTTCGCTTACTGGGATAGACTGTTCTAGTACCACGTGCCATGTTTAATGGATGTCAGTTATCAGTTATCTCCTCTTAATTTCCCTCTGAACGTTTTCCACAGTCTTAACCGGGTATTGAACTCAGACTCTTTGAGTCCTGTGACTAGATCTAACCAACGCATTTATCCTCTGTCCTTGAGGCCGAAACGTTGTAATAAATATGGCGACAAAGATGAGGACAATAGTCCGAATAATGTAAATAATGTACATAATACCTCACCTCAGAAATATAGACAGATCAGTTGCTGAGTCTTCGACTAAGAAATTTGGTTCACTGTGTTGTGCTAGACAATTTTTCACGCAAGAATCTATATATTTTTAAGTTTTATATTCATCATTGTTTTCAATATTGCAACCTAACATATACTGGAAGCGATGGATAAATTATCTAAATTATACAAAAACGGAAATAATACTAACATCTATGCGTGATACACGCGTAGGCAATCATGTACCTTTCGATGTATGACTGACGAGGCAGATTTTTCCCGCAGTAGGTTGCTATTTCTTTCTGCAGTAGACCAGTTGCTGTCCATGACTATAGAACCCGGTCTATCCTGCTACTTACCCATAGCTGGGAGCAGAAGAAGATTAATACCTTTCCAAAGGGTATCAGCACGTAAGTGACTGTAATGGATTCGACTGAAATTCGAACTCGTCTCTTCGATTCCTCAATCCAAGCTACTATCCATTACACCACCGTGCCTTCTTAACAGATATATTTACCAAAACTACACAAAATATTTTGAAATACTAAAGATTACATTTATTCAATAAAATTGTCGTTGTTTTCAATCACAACTTCGGAATCTCCTGCATCTCTTCTGGACGGTCTCCTTGTTTAAATTAGTGAATGCTGCTTTATTCTCTGAATTCAGTTCATGTTTGGTGCTACAGAGAATTTTGTTGGTCTCTTGCTCAACTGCGTCCCGCAGACAGTCATCAAGAGGGTCGCAGTCTGGTGAGTTACATGGCTAGATTTAATAGATGATGTCGTCGCAGAAATTGTCTGACAGCCATGACTGGGTTTTCCTGCTTGTGTGGTATCGTTGAGTGTCCCTTTGCCAGACATAGGGTCTTCCAGCAGCCACCCTCTTAACCCAGAGTATCATTTCTTCCTCAACGCAATTTATATAGGCCTCCTTGTTGGGCCTGAGTCCCCACCAACAAAATCAGGAGTTCTTTTGTTATCAGAACGATCAGAGTCAGTTTTCCTAGCTGCCGTACCTTCATAATCAATTCATCCAATTCTTTCCACTTCCTCTGCACTGTCCTCAGATTGACACCCAAACACTCTGAAATGTTCATATTGGCAAGTAGTACTGATTGTTGTTTTTAAATTTCAGGGGGAGTGAATTGCGTTATGTTGGTCTTTGTCTCACAGACGGTGCCCAACTGACCCTACTATACTTTGCAGTGGACAAAATTAAAAATAAACAACGCGCATGCGAGTAATTTAAAAAAAAATGCGACAATTTATCCATCGCACGATGTATTTAGATTCGTGATAAAATCCAAAGCAGAGTCTGCAATATTATTGGTCATAACCTGGCATCTTGGGTTCAGTCCATTTCCCGTTCCATAATGTTGATTCCCTCTGGCTTCCATGGTAATTGTTCTGATGACATTTTCCATTATAGTACCTAGACTTTAAGAACTTAATTAGATTGTCGGAAAGCTCTCATCATTTTACAGTTGAAATGTAACCGTAAGTCTTATGTCAGCAGTTTCCTTTCTAACCTTTTCCCTTGTGGAACTCTCTTTTGTCTTGTTTTCCAGTCAGTTTTGATCTTCAGAAATTCAAATGCAGCTTCAATCGTTATCTTCTGTCGTCATAATGCCTGTTCTTTTACTGTTCTCTCTCCCTAAAAGTAGTTTTACTCATGCTTTCTAATACTCAATATCCCCTTATGTTTACCAACGCATTTCATCCTGTGATGGAATTTATCAAGACAAATTTCAGGATTTTATTTCTCAACTTGTATTTATAAACAGATGTAAAAATATGTTTAGGTTTCGAAAATAAAATCTGAGAACGAAACACACTGACAAAGAAAAATTTTCCTTTTGTCTTAATTCCTATTCTCTTTTTACACATACACTTTATTTATATCTGTATTCATATACAGTGGAACCCCGCTTCACGAATTTAATTCGTTCCGGAAGTCCGTTCGTACTCCGAAATGTTCGTAAACTATTTTTCCAATAAAAATAAATGTAGAGAAAATAAAGTCTTAGTACAATAATATTTGAAAAGAAAAGCACGGCACAACACACGAATGTATTCAACATGGCGGTCGACTCGTAAATTATTTCTTTCATGCGAACTCGGTTCGACTATGTTGTTCGAGAACCGAGGCATTTTGATCTCGAATTTTCTGTTCGAAAACAGATTTGTTCGTCATGTGAGACGTTTGAGAACCGAGGTTCCTCTGTGTGTGCGTATAAATACAAAGCCTGTCACAATATGAGGTGCATAACAATGCTTAATAATATTGGTCAATAAATTGAGACAATTGAACGGGAATTCATGAAATCTAAGACCGCTTCAAATCCACTTCTGCGGACACAACCATCAGGAAATACATTGCTTAACACAGAGAAACACCTTTTCATATGCGTAAGAAAAGAGACATAAAGAAAAAGAAACTTCTGTCCAAATCTTTTCAGATAATGACAATATCACTTTATATTTTCATTGTATTGGTTTCATGTTGATAGCAATCAGAATAAACCGTGACTCAGATTACCAATAAAGGTGTCGGCTGGAGTCCATAATATCTGGAGAATTTCTTTGTCAGCCCACAGAGATAATTCTACAGGAGGGATCTCATTATGAAAATGTCCCATACTGAATATCATTTGTTCATTTTTGCGAAACTCTATGAGGTTTTCGGTTACAGACTTTGAAGAGGGGGGAGGGGAGATGAAATTTATAGCAAACAGTTGACCACAAAAGATTTGGTTATCTGAATGAAGGAATGTGGCTGGGGTAGTAAGCTCAGGTAAGGGGGTGTAGTGAATATTGTATGGGCGAAAAATAAAGGCTATTATAAAAACATCACCTGATGACACCAAGAAAAGAATCTGCCTTTTGAAAAATTTATGCACACATACTTTATACATACATATGACCTATTTTTAATATTTTCCCATATGTATGCACACAGAGAGCTTTATATATATATTTATAT
>CAHIKZ030002669.1:177500-245000 GCA_903632075.3 Acanthosepion pharaonis
CTTAGGGGTAGAGTCTCCGACTGATACCAATCCTTTGGCTTAGGGGTAGAGTCTCCGACTGATACCAACTTTGGCTTAGGGGTAGAGTCTCCGACTGATACCAATCCTTTGGCTTGGGGTAGATCCGACTGATACCAAAACTTTGGCTTAGGGTAGAGTCTCCGACTGATACCAAAAGAGTCTCCGACTGATACCAAAATCACAGGAACCGACTCAGGACATTAAGAGCATTGGCTAAATACATCAAATTAACTGAAATTCTTTTATGTGTCATGTCCCTTCAAGACTTTGGTGATCATGGCTCTCCAGAATTTCGTATCCTTTGTAGCGCTTAATGTTTTCTTTTTCTTGTCTCTTAAACCAACTTTTAGCACCCATTTACACAAGCTCGTTAGGTACGCTGATTTCTTTTATCTTCTCTTCAATCGGTCCTGTGAGTGTCAAATTTCCCAAGACTCTGATGTTAGGTATACATATCCTTTTCATTTTCCATTTTCTCTAAAATATCATCGTTATATTCTCAGCATGCTTCTGCAGAAACACATTTCTGTTGCCTCAAGTATTTTCTTCATCTGCTGTATTAGATGACCAATATGACAGTTTCAATACACTTTTCTTTGCTTCTAACGAAATTTGTTCTGTTTCTTTATACTTTGCTTAGTTTTTGAAAGGCATTTTCGCTATCTCAACGCATTTTCGGATTTCGGTTTCACTCTTTTCGCCCTATGTTAAAACACTTCCCAGATATTTAAATAATTGTACTATTTTGAATTTGGTATCTCCGATTTGTAATTTGCATGTTGGACTCTTCCCTTTACTGACAACCGTATATTCTGTCTTTTTTTCAACTGATGTTTAGTCCTTTCTTCTCGCTTTCCTTCTGGAGTAGTTCTTGGATTTTCCTTTCTGTGTCTGCTATCAACACTGTATTATCTGTATATTTTAGGTTGTCAAGATTGTGGCCGCCAACAAGATTATTTTAATATCCTTCCCAAATATGTGATGGTTTTCAAATTTAGTCTTTTATCTGAATTGATTGATTAATTTGATTGTATACATTTCACAACTTCTGTCTGAAGCTACATTTTGTATGTAGATGACGTCTTACATAAAAAGACTGATTTATTTTCCATCTATCATGTCTCAGCTTTTTATGATAATCAGGTAACAAATTAGCCCCAAAATCATATTTCACAAAAAAAAAAAATTCAAATTATCATTTGATCGTATAGATTACTGAGACATCATGCTGGGTTATTTGTGGGTTTTTACAATGCAATTAAAACTTCCCTTATGCTTTGGCCGACTGAACGTTGATCTACCTGGGACATCAATTCTTTTTTCCTTTTATGTGATTTATTGCTTTAGA
The DNA here is from genome assembly GCA_903632075.3 of Acanthosepion pharaonis. Taxonomy (NCBI): domain Eukaryota; kingdom Metazoa; phylum Mollusca; class Cephalopoda; order Sepiida; family Sepiidae; genus Acanthosepion; species Acanthosepion pharaonis. The sequence continues at coordinate 178,870 of CAHIKZ030002669.1, forward strand.
ACTTTAGTAGTCATGTCTCTCCACTACTTACTATTCCTTGTATCTATAAGCAATATTTGACTCTTTACAATTCTTTTTGCCCCCGCTCTGGCGTACTTCCACGCAGACTTCTTTGTTAGATTACTCGTTGTTTTCCTCTATATCCCCTCTTTGTTTCACGAACCTTACTAGTCCGGGGTATGACGATAAACTACATCCGGCAGCGAGGCCCCAAATCGGGATATTGGAGGTTTTGAGGAGCGTAGAACCGCTTCTTAACTACTGATGTTCCCAGGTCCACACTGCTGTCGTGTTAGGGTCTCATTTATAGACAAATAGTAAATCCACAAAAAAATAAAATATTATGAAAGTATTTGAAAAAGTACATAGTATAAATAACAGCAATAATTTTTTTATAAAAAAAATGACCACCAATACATTTTATAGTAGAATTATCAACAAAACATTTTGTCTGTAGTTAAAAGCATAAAATTACGTTCAAAATATATTTAGCTGAATCTAAAAATATGGTCAAAATATTTAGATTTCGGTATTAAATAATTCTGAGCCAACTAATCATAGAAATAAATACAATATGGGATCCAGTAATAAGGAATGTTAGAGAAAAACAATAAATAACAAAAATCGCAATATAAGCTCTGGTAAAAAAATTTAAAAAAAAATAATAATAATATTAATAATAACAGAAAAATCTGCAATATGAGCACTGGTAAAAAAATGAGCTTAGTCATTAGGTTTGTAAGTCCCAAAAATTCAAATAAAGATGTCGTCAATGGCACATAGCCCATTGGATAAAGGCGTTGGTTAGATCCAGTGTCTAGAGTTCAATTCCAGGCCGATGTTGTTTTATTTATTTATTTATTTATTTTTGGTTGTTTGATTAATTGGGAAACCCAAAAGCATTAAAAGGGAGAGAGACGAAGAAACGACACTGTACTAAATAGAGTTCGTATTCGGCATACAAGACTAACACCTGTACACTTGATAAGACCTGAAGATGTACCTCGATGCATCAATTGCTATCATCGATTGACGATGAAGGACATTCTGATTGAATGTAAATGCTATTGTAATGTTGGCTTCTTAAGATTGCTCATACCCAAATATACCGCTTTGGATGACCACTGAACCTGAAATAGATCTCACACTGAGAGAATTTAAAAAAAAAAACAATCAATACATAAAAGTGAATATCAAAATAAATAAATAATTAGAATTAAGAGATAAATACCATTTCTATAGAGAAATTTATACAAATGGATCCAAAACTTTGAATAAAACAGGAACTCCTGCCACAGATGATTGTAGCAAGAAGCAAATGAGACTGCTTGATGATACTTCAGTTTTTATAGCGGAACTGCAAGCGCAGTGTGAGGACGGCTTTTGATCTTATAAGGAGCTCAGTGAGTAGTAGTTTGTGATATTTATAGACTCCCTATCCTCTCTGGTTGCCCTAAAAAACGACTAACCACCCTTATATTGCAAACATGCTGGAGATTTATAACAACCTGAAGAAATTAGAAAAATCTGTTGTTTTATTGCGGATAATAAGCCACGTTGGCATAAAGGGTCATGAGTAAGTTGAACTATTCTGTATGCAGATTTTACAGAGAAAATTAATGACTTCATAAAGAGCAAATGGCAAGCAATATGGAACACATTCCAAGAAAACAAACTTTATGAACACATTAACCAGGAGTCAGACAGGGAAACGCAAAGCTACTAAAAAGGTGGAGAGAGACGGCACTGTTCTAACAGAAGTTCATATTGGACATACAAGACTAACACATGTACACCTGCTAAGAGCTGAAGGTTTACCTCAATGCACCCATTGCAATCATAGCTTGATGGTTGAGCACATTTTGATTGAATGGAAATGCTATGAGCTTAAATGTAGTAAATACTACAATGTCAATATGTACAATGTAGAAATGAATACAATATGGGAACCAGTAATAGTGAGTGTTAGAGAAAAGCAAATGAATAACAACAAAAATCGCAATATAAGCTCTGGTAAAAAAAAATGAATAACAACAGAAAAAACTGCAATATGAGCACTGGTTAAAAAAAATGATTGCTGAGACATTAGGCTTGTAAATCCCAAAAATTCAAACGCAGATGTCCTCAAGGACACATGGCCCAGTGGATAGAGACGTTGGTTAGATCCAGTGACTTGAGTTCAATTCCAGGCCAATGTTTGGTTGGTTGATTAATTGGGAAAAACAAAAGCATTAAAAGAAAGTGTGATGAAGAAAGAACACTGTACTAACTAGAGTTTGTATTGAATATACATGACTAACTCATGTACACCTGCTAAGAGCTGAAGGTTTACCTCAATACACCCATTGCAATCATAGATTGACGGTTGAGAACATTTTGATTGAATGGAAATGCTATCAGTTTAAACATAGTAAATACTACAATGTCACAAATATAAAAATATTGTTTAAAGATGTTGCCCTCTTGCCAGATAATCTTTATCTGCCATGTCCTCTCAGAACTTAGGCGACCATGTCTCTCCACTTCCTGTCTCTCCACTTCCTGTCTCTTGCAGCTCTTAATATTGTTTTTCTGTAATTTCTCCTAAACCCTCTTTCGTCATCCATTTGCTCAAGCTCATTAATTGTGTTACGCATTGTTTTCCTCTGTCCTTCTTGCTCGCTGTCTCATGAGTATCTGATTTTCCAAGTCCCCCTTTCTCATTATATGTTCCAGAAACATCAACTATCTGTACCTAATGTTAAGTATTAGTTCCTTTTTGTTTCCTTTTTCTCGCAAGCTTCGTTGTTACTCACATGTTCGGTCCACGGCTTCTTCAGCATCCTTCTGTACAACCACATTTCTGCTCTTCATCGTAGAGGAGATCGTCAAGTACTCATTTCCATACAGGAGGACAGATATCACGTAGCAGTTTCGTACTCTTTTTTTTCCTAGGGAAATTTTCCTATTTCATGATACACTGTTTAGCTTTTTGAACACTTCCTTGGCTTCGCCAATACACCTTCTGATCTCAGTGTCACTGTTTCTGTCCTCTGTTAAGACAATTCCCAGATATTTAAATTTCTTACTTGTTTGATTTTGGTACCTACGACTTGCAATTTGGACTCATCCTTTTGTTCACAACCCTGCATTCTGTCTAGATGTTTAATCTTTTCTTCTCGTTTTCCGTCATTACCTTCTGCTGGAGTTTTTGTAGCTTTCTTACTAAATCTGCTATCAACACTGTGTCATCTGCATACCTAATATTGTTAAGATTGTGGCCGCCAATGATTAATCTTGGTAGGACTTTCAGAATCGCCTCGCTGTATAGGTTGAATAAGTCCTGTGAGAAGACACATCCTTGTCTTAGACCCCTTTCTATTTTTGTATATCTGCTGAACTCATTTTCTCTTCGTATGCAGTCCGTTTGCTGCCAGTATAGGTTACATGGTGGCTAAAAGAAATTGGATTCATCAAAAAAATGTTCATATGTGGGTATCCAAGGATTCGTTTAAACGGTTCAAATTGACAGATTAAATACTTTGAAATGAATTGTAGTTACTAAACTGAGCTTTTCCAACACGTAAAATAGGCAGAAAGAACATATATATGTAAGTACACTCCTGTTAATTGAGGTCACCTGGCATAGTGGATAAAGGCGTTGGTTAGATCCAGTGACAGGACCCAAAGAGTGTGAGTTCAATACCCGATTAAGGCAGTGTAGAACATGGAGAGGGGAATTAACAGGAGATAACCGCTAACTGATATCCATTAAATATGGCACGTGGAACTAGAACAATCTACCCCAGTGAGCAAAATAAATTGTTCAGTTCGACATTCCAACCACCTGAAGAAGCCCGCAGCATACAACGGCCGAAACATTGTGATAAATATGGCGACAAAGATGAGGACAATAGTCCGAATAATGTAAATAGTGTATTAAATATTTAGGTGCTTTTATCGCATTGTCCTAGGTATGGCGATAGTCTACATCCGACAACAATGCCTGTGATCGAAAAACTGGAGGTTTTGAGGAGCGTGGAACCACCTTATAATTGCTGTTGTTCCCAGGTCTACTCTGACCCAGGATGGTATCACCCGTTAGGGCCTCGGCTATGGGCAAATAGGGAACCCCCCAAACAAAAACAGAAGGGAATTATAAAAATACATTTTACAGTAAAAATACCAGCAATAGATTTTTATTAAAAAAAAAAAAAATTACCTTTTTATAGTAAAATTACCGACAATATATTTTTATAGTAAATCTGAAGACCTGTCATACAATGTCAAAAGAAATGTGTAAAAAAAAAAATTGATAGGATTAATTTCTTGTAAGGGGTGGGGACACGTGTTCACTGCTCGTTTCATTTTGTGAGATTACATAGTAAACAGATGCAGCTAAATAATTATAATTTAATCATGAAAAAAAAAGTCATTATCTTGAATTGATTATAAAAGTTTGAATTTACTTATTTAGATTTCGGCATTAAATAACCCATACTGGTTGATAACCCATTAAACAAAAAGAACCAACCCATAGGCTCCATCAATGTCAGTACATTTTTGTAAGCGATTACACCAGCCATTTATAACATCCTGGGAGAACGGGAGCGTTCTAAGAATTTAACCACCTAACAGTATCTTTTTTCCACCTTTTAATGGTCACATTACGATCTATTTTTTGATATATCGTTTTTATTATATTGTGGCATACATTGTCAATTTGTCTTTTTTTTTAATTCCTAAAAAGGAATAATGAACTAGCGAATAAAAATTGAAACAAAAATATGTATAAAGATACATTTTTGAATTAAAAAAAGCCAGCAATAGTTTTTTTATAACAAAATTACAAACAATACTTTTTTCTATTAAAATAACCAGAAATACATTTAATAATAAAATTAAAGACATATGTCATACATTGCCTAAAAATAGCCTTTCTTATAAGCAGAAACAATTTTTCACTCTTTTGTTTTTGTAAGATTATTTTGAAAAAAATGTAGTTGCGTAATTATAATTTAATCATGAAATAATATTCTATTGAATTTATTAGAAAGTTTGAATTTTCATATTTCTATTTCGGCTTTGAATAACCCATAGAGGTGTTGATATGCCACTAAACATAAAAAAACAAAATCATTTTTATCGCGGAAACAGAAGTCGATTTATCCCTTGTTTCCTGTTTAGGATTGGGTTTCCAGTTCGATCTGAAGTCTTTCCGCTCTTTTTCACTTCCGGTGGCCACTTTCGTTTTGGTGGCGTTGTCACCTTGCTTTTGGCGTTGCCGTTTACTCTATAACCCTCTACCACGAGTGGCTCTTGGGCCTTGTAAAGGGTGAACATCACTGTAAAAAAATTATTGGCACTGTATCTACAGCAGGGGGTTGAATCTAAAAATGGAATAACGGGATTGCAACTGCTCAATCCTAAACTTTTTTTTTTTTTTTTTTTTTTTTGATAGAATTCAAAATTATTTACCTGTTATCGCGGTTGGGGGCGTACCCTGCTTTTTCTCTTCAGACTCCATGTTGGAAAATAGTCGTTAATCTATCGCTATTTCAGATGACGTTATTCTTGAAATCAACCAGTTCAGATATTTATATTGAGGACGCGCCATGCTGTCGCCACGGCGTCGAATCACCGTCTTCTTTCGTGTTCCAAGAGAAAGAAGTAAATTCTGGCTCCCAAGAGGATGCTTCGTTTTTTGTTTACAATTTTAACCTGTTTAAATCTAGGATTAACTACTATCTTCCCCACATAAACTGTACGTCTTACTTTGTAACTCTTTACCTCAAGTGGCTTTTCCTCTGAGTGAACATCATTGTCAAAAATTGGTTGAGAGAAGAGGCGCATTCATGGCTTTGGATAATGGCAGAGTTGGAAGAGAGAAAAATTTCGAAAATAAAAGCCGTCTTACCTGCTAATTACACGTAGCTGATGAAGAGGATTCATAAGGTATGAATCCTCTTCTCTCCATCCCCCGGTACGTAAGTGAATGCAATGGATTCGAATGGAATTCGAACTCGGCTCTCCGATTCCTTAATTCAAGCCGCTATCTATTACTCCACCGTGCCTCCTACAAAAAGCCTTAGTTGGAATTTGAACCTAACTTTATTTCCCATGTCGATAATAGCTACACGATTGCACATACGTCTTAAATAAGGGATAGAAAAAAATGATGAATATTTTTAATGTAATTAAAGTTTACTCCCTTCTATCTCCTTACGTAGCCGAGTTGACTTATGGAAATGAACACAAAAACGAATAAAATCCTTGGCTGTTCGGCAAGAGATTAAAAACACATAAAATGCCAAAATGTATGAACTTGTAACATTGACTGAAAATAAATGACCGCTAAATTACTTTTCAATGGCAAACCACGTTTACCCTCCTTTTTTTTCCAGAACTTTCATTAATTTATTCCCAGTGGGACAGTTTCATTAGGATTGTTATAAAAATGCTGAATATGAAATTACAAATTTCTTGGATAAAATCTTAGCTGTTTGAAACAATTAATTTGTAAAGGCTTTTATAATAGTTTTTTTTTTAAATAATAATCTTCACCCAATACAAGGCCAAAGAGCCACTCAAGGTAGAGGATTCTGTCGTGGCATTGTATGAGCATAAGTGCAGCTCATGAGATTATGTACGAAAGATAACGGTTAATCCTAGACTTGAAGAGGGAAACATTGTAGCGATCGGGAAAGCATCCTATCGGGAGCCTGCTCCATGAAGGAGTTGTTCTTAAGAAGTTTTCAGAGTGGAACTGCCTTCGTATTTAATTGATAAGAAGATAAATGAAATTCATTCATCCGTGTGTTCGTGGAAAGTTCAATTCATTTTGAACAGAAATTTGTAAAGAAAGAATACTAGTTTTGTATTTGTCAGTGTATTTGAATTAAAATGTTGGAACGACTGAAAATGACGAGAAACATTCTCATTATAATTTTATTTGCCTGTTGACACTAAGTATTGGATATAAGTCGCTCTCAGCACAGTTTGTGAATGTCTTTTGTTGGACGTCGACCTTCTCCAAATTAATGGGATGGGGGAATGGGCCATTAACCTGTCGCGCTGGTCCCATGCCTATAGGGTACGGATGTGACACGCTTGGGCGATCATGTCTCTTTTCGATTCATTATAGCTCAAGGGGATTTGCCCATAAGTGAATGGAACGATTCCGACTGAAATTCGAACTCGGCTCTCCGATTTCCCATTCTCAGCCGTTTACCATTACACAACCCGCACATTATTATTAAAACTAAATAAAAAATAAGAACTAAACGATATCCCGAAACATGAGCAGTGGACGAGAACAGTCGACTTCCTGGAGACCTGACCAACGTTTTATCAGTGTTAAAGAAAAAATGACTTGATACCCAGCCACCGGTTTTACAGTGGTAGAGAAAAATGACTTAATGCCCAGCCACAGATTGATCGGTGGGTAAATACTTGTAAATATTTTTACATCTACCGTGAAACATTACATACCAATTATTTGCGGGGCTCAAGCAGATGAGTTAAAATTGTTTACGAACGCAGGACTCAGAGTGTTAAATAAATAGTTCAGTTCGGAATTCAATATAGATTAGCCAGATTAATATACACCTGAGGAAGGCCGGTGAGCACAACGGCCGAAACATTGTGATAAAAACAACGAAGATGGGGATAATAGTCCGAATATAAATAGTGTAAATAAAACATGGACATGTTATTTAAACTCATAATCTATGACAACCATGCTTTGTGGTGGTGTTAATAATTAATCATTTTATGTCATATGTCACGTATCATCTGGTTTTGTTGGAGGCGTTAACGTTTTGTATCTGTCTGTATTTCTGAGTTGACACATGGCATAGTGAATAAAGGCATATGGTTAGATCGCGTAAACGGGATCCAAAGAGTGTGAGTTCAATACCTGGTTAAGGCAGTGGAGAACTTGGAGAGGGAAATTAACAGAAGATAACTGATAACTGACATCCATTAAACATGGCACGTGGAACTAGAACAGTCTACCCCAGTGAACGAAATAAAAGGTTCAGTTCGACATTCCAATCACCTGAAGTGTCCTCAAGTACACATGGCACAGTGGATAAAGGCGTTGGTTAGATCCAGTGACAGGATCCAAAGAGTGTGAGTTCAATACCTGGTTATGGCAGTGGAGAACTAGGAGAGGGGAATTAACTGGAGAAAACTGATAACTGACATCCATTAGACATGACACGTGCAACTAGAACAGTCTATAAAGGGTTCAGTTCGACATTCCAACCACCTGAAGAAGGCCGGAGCGTTCAACGGCCGTAATAAATATGGCGGCAAAGATGAGGACAATAGTCAGAATAATATAGTGTGTTAACGTTTTGTTTTGGTAAATATGTTATTGTCACATCGGGTTTGGTGTTTCTTCTGTATATTTAGACATTTTTGACAAAATGCAAAGAATAATCTGTGATGTTACCGGTCATGACCAGACATCTTGGCTTCAGTCACTTAGCCACCGCCATAACGTAGTTTCCCTGTGCCCTTTCTATAAATATTTTCATGATAATGATTCTGATTAGCGTTTCTCCTTGGTAGCCCGACTTCACGAATTTTAGCGCAGTACTAGAATCACAGCTGATTCTCAATATTTTTACATTTGAAATGGCTAGATGTAAACATAACTTTCTTCTTTCGCACTTTTCATTTGTGGAACTCTCTTCTAGCCACTTGCTTTCCGGTGAAGTTTGATCTTCAGAGATTTAAAAGCAATGTAAACTGTTATCATTTGTCTTCGGAATTCCTGTACTTTCATCGTTCTCCTTTTTCTCCTCTACTTTCGTACTTTATTCCTGGGCATGACGATGAACTACATCCGGCAGCAAGGCCTCTGACCAGGAGATTGGAAGTTTTGAGGAGGCGTGGAACCACCTCTTAATTACTGTTGTTCCTAGGTCCTCCCTGACCCGGGATGGTAGCACCTGTTAGGGTCCCAGCTATGGGCAAATAGGGAACCCCAAGCAAAAACAAAACACTATGAAATGACAAAAAAAAAAAAAACATTTTTAAAGTAAAGCTACCAGCAATAAATTTTTATCACAAGAATATCAGCAGTACATTTTTATCTAAAAATATTACCAAAGATACATATTTATAGTGAAATTATCAACAATACTTTATAGTAAAATAACCAACAATATATTTTATTTGTAGCTGAATCCATAACATTGCATTCAAAATATTTACATTTCGCAATTAAATAACCCATATAAGTGTTGATATGCCGCTAAAAACTAACAAAAAATATTTTCACACTTAGTAACCTCTCTTGCGTCTTAGTGGCTTTCTTGCCTTGCTTCAGACGAAAAGATGAAAAAAGAATATTTTCTAACGTATCTTTTTAATTGGATGGCGGAACATTGGTTTGGAGGGATTAAGAGCTTCTTCGTTTATTTTTATGCGCCATGTCCTTTCAGGACGTAGGCGATCATGGTTCCCCATCTCCCTTTATCCCTTGTAGCTCTCAACAAGCTCCTTCCCTCTGCTATCTCCCCCAGACTACGTTCTGTTATCCATTTTCTTAAGTTCGCCAGGTATGTCACGCGTTGTTTTCACTTGTCTCTTTTCCCACTATTCAACCCGTGAGTATCATATTTTCCAAGCCCTCCTTCCTCATTATGTGTCCCAGAAACTTCAGCTGCCTCTTCCTTGTTTGCAACCTCTCAAAGATCTCATTGTTGCTAACACTCTCGGTCCCTGATACCCTCAGCATCCTTCTGTAGAACTACAAATCCATCACCACGAGTCTCTTCTTCATTTTTGAGGAAATCGTCCAACATTCACTGTCGTAAAGAAGGACAGATGTCACGTAACAGTTCAGTATTCTTTCCTTTGTTACCAAAAATATCCTGTCTCGCAATACTCGTCCAGTTTCTGGAATGTCTCCTTGGCCATCCCAATATGTCTACGGATCTCAGTGTCGCATTTATCGTCCTCTGTCAAGACGCTTCCCAGGTATTTAAACTTCCGCGTCTGCCTTCATTCTAGTGTTCCCGGCCTTCAGATCGCATTTCGTGCTCATCCTCCTACTGACGACCATGTACCCCGTCTTCTTGTAGTATTAGTCTCTTTTCTTCAGTGAATATACAAAAATAGAAAGGAGCGTAAGGCAAAGATGCATCTTCTCACCCGACCTGTTCAACCTATACAGCGAGGCAACCCTGAGATGGCTGGAAACCCTACCGGGATTTAGCACTGACGGCCACAATCCTAACAATGTAAGATACGCAGATGACAGAATATTGATAGCAGACACGGAAATGAAATGACAAAATCTCCTACAGACGGTAGCGACGGCGCGTAAGAAGAAGGGATTAAGCATAAACTACAAGATTAAGAGCTACAGTAGTGATAATCAATCCCACACTCCTAGATATTTCCCAACGACGCGTCTCCCACCTGTATATATGACGGTGCGTCTAATACGCTGATATTATTGAGACAGTCTACCGAATATTTTTTTTAAGTTTACATGACATTATATTGTTTTTGCGATTAGTAAGCCAATTAAACGGTCAATAATGATCATTAAGAAAAAATAATCAGTAAGGCTAAGAGAATTTGACACTCCCAAGATGTATTGAAAGCAAGAGGGGCGGAGGAAAACGAGTAAGGAGCTTGTATAAATATTGCTTAGAGCTACAAAGGATAGGATACTGCGGAATGTCATGTTCGACTATGTCCTGAAGGGAGACGGCATTAAAAAGACGACCTGCTTTGGCACGCATATACACGATTATTGAAATTTTTGAAGCAGTTAAAATAAGAATTTTCGATTAGGAAGAATATGATCACGTCGATTAATCTTGACGGGGGAGAAAAATGTGAGAAAATATAGAACAAAAGTGGGTGGGGGAAAGGATATCTTGTTCCAGGTCGTTTTCCGAAATCTCACCTATGTGGTTTACTTTTAATATTAAATCCTTCATCCATACCCCGACCTACTGTTATCTTGTGGGATCTTCGTTCGGTGGTAACGATCGGAGAAAACCAGACTCAAACCTCTACTTTCCCCCTTGACTAGATATCATCGGACCTCGAGATTACATCCTCATGAACTTCTATCTGTAGAATAAACCAAGAAAGAATAATTCATGAAGTCCACATTCACCGTCGAGAGAGCGAGAGCGAACAACACTAAACGATAGAATCTATCTACACTGGACTCCCCATAATCGTCAAAATTGCGTCGTAATATCAGAGCAGAATAGAATTAACTTGATTCGGGATCACGGCTCTTCCGTTAAGGCTTTCCTTCCTCCACTTCTCCCAAACCCAAATTAATACAACTGATTGGAGAATGATATTTCCGAATCTGAAAGCTATTATTAGGGGACTTGAATAATCACTAGCATGTGTTCTGTTGATCCAAGGCATGGCCACTGAGATTAGGGCGTTTGCAGGCGGTCGTTGATGCGTTCGATGTGGCGTTAGTATTAACAGCGTTGTGAATGGGAAATAATTCTTGAGTCATTTAGAATATTCAGATATTCAAAGAGTTTCGTTCTTTATTAGAAAAGGTGAATAAAATTCACTGTTCATTTCCTCAAACTATATCTATAGAAATTTTGGTTTACTGAGTCGTTGGCAATTTTTTCTATTTATAATCTGTCTTAAACTTTTATAAGTCTACCACACGTCCATGCATTGGTCTGGTGCTTCTATGTATTTAGAGATTCTTGACAAAATCTAAAGTATCGGAGTATGACGATAAACTACATTCGGCAGCAAGACCTTTGATCGGGAGATTGGAGGTTTCGAAGAATCTGAAAATATCCCCCTTTAATTGCGGTTGTCACCAGGTCCATTCTGACCCAGGGTGGTTGCGCCTGTTAGGGTTCCAGCTGTGGGCAAATAGTAAACTATGAAAATATGAAATACATTTTAATAGTAAAATAAAAACAGCAATACATTTTTTTATATAAAAATGACCAACAATACATTTTATCTGAAGTTGAAAGCGTTGAGAGGTTTTGCTAAGGTTGGGTGGGATATCTACCATAAAAATATCCCTCACTGGGAACCAACTAAAGGGTGCCCGCAAACATTAGCCTCGAAATAGATACCCCACCCAACCTTAGCAAAACCTCTCAGAAGATGATGAATCTATTGATAAGAATTAACTCTCTGACCACTTAACGAAGAAAAATAGTCTAGCCATTCCCACAATAACGAATGTTATAACGGACCATGCCTAAAAACACAACCTTTGAGAGAGATAGCTTATTCCTAAAATTTCGCTTGAAGATGAAATGGGACTAAACACCTCAATTCAACTTAATTTTAATAATTATTTGGATGGTTTCGGCTCTCGTTTTGAAACCTGAGAACTCTTATGTAAGCGAAGGAATCATATTTTTTAAACAATATATATATATATATATATATATATATATATATATATATATATATATATATATTAGTGCATTTAGGCAGAAGAAATCCTTACATGCAAGTTTCATTAAATATGACCGTCAAGGTGATTTGATTAAGTTTTTTATATAATTTCTCATGTGATTTTATATATTTCTTTTTTCTTTTCAGTAGATAAATTATATAAAAACTGTCTAAATGTTGTTTCTTTTCCGAGCGCTTTCGGCTATACATTTAGCCATTTTCAAAGTTGAAATATATTAACTGTTAGCTAGAAATAGACTGTTGTATGTATGTATTTATATAATGTTTCATTTTCAAAACACAGTGACGATATTGCATCCATATTGATAGCACAAATATAATAGTATCGTCAACATGCAAAAAAAAGGCTAAAAATAATGGAAGCCTTATTAATAAAAACACACAAAAAATAACTCGGTAATATCAACTATGAACATGCACAGAATATGTTGACTGTGTTTTGAGAAGTTCAGGAGTAGAAATTTTGATCGTGAATTTACCATGAAGCATGAACACTCAACCTTGACCGTCAAGGAAGCAATCAGGAAGTTATATTTTTTGTAATTATTTTTTTTACATTACATTTTTTTAAAGCATTACGCCCCGAGCAAGACGTGAAGCCACTAGGATGCAGGGGGTTGCAGAAGATTTGGAGCAAGAGCAGATAGGAGTGATAGAAGAAAGGATGAGGAGAGGGATAGTGGGTAGATCAAGGTAACTGGAGATGTCGATTGACATTACATTTGAATAGTTGGAGATTATAGCTTTCAGGGAAACAGTAATTGGGAAGGGTGTTCCACAGGCGAGAGGTGCGAGGTATGAAGCTATTGGAGTAGAAGAGACGGCTACATTTAAAAGTTTCTATAGTGAAAGGGTGGGAGCGTGATGCCAGCCTTTGTAGGATGCTTGAATTCATGGAGTCTGGGAACCAGTGAAAGCAGCTCATCGGAGCAATTACCATGAAAGTATTTGTAGAAAAAGACAGAGAGAGGCGACGGCGCGTCTGTGAGAGAGTGACTGCAGACGAGATGCCAGATCAGGGCCAATTAGATTACATATCCGTCTCTGGATCTTGTCAAGAACTCCGAGGTAAAACAAAAGGTGCCCCAGACCATATATGGCAGCAATACTCCATGCAAGGGCGAATGGTTTTTTTTGTATATTTGAAGTATCGATTCAGGGGAGAAAAATTTCCTTTCCTGCGGCACAGAGAGCCAACTTTCCTCACAGTGGAAGAAGCAATTGACTCAATGTATTTGTTCCATCTCAGGTCAGCAGTCAACGTGAGACCGAGCAGACACAGGAGTTGCTCTCAAGAAGTTGACTATCAGACATTTTAATGGGGGGCAGGGAAGGATCTCTATGGTGGTTAATAGAGCCAGTTTAGTTTTTTGAACGTTAAAGTTGACCAGCCAATTCTTGCCCCAGTTAACAACCGATTGGAGGTCCATTTAAAGACACACGGTCAGGTTTAGTTTTGTCTCTGACACTAGATTTGTTTTTGAGGCAGGAGTAAATTGTAGTGTCATCCGTGTAGATGCCAACTTGGGAATCTATGGTCAAGGAAGGTCATTGATGAAAATAAGGAAAAAAGAGTGGGGCCAAATTCTTAATTTTATCTAAGTTTATTTTTCCATCTATTTTTATCCCGGTTTCTTTATGGCAACCCAACAAAAGGGTTAAAACTTTAAAAAATTACTATTTATTTTTTACTTTTTCTTTTTTTTTTTTTTACAGAATTTGGAGCTCAAATAGATAAAATATTATAAAAAAAACTCCTATATAAAAAAATCCATGTAAATATATATATATATATATATATATTAATAAAAAAGAATGAAGATTTTCAATAATATAAGCATATTGGAATGGAATGCATCTTTTGACCGTCTGCAAGTAGGAATAATATTCTGACATATGGTGAAAAGAGTACATTGATTAAAAGCAAAAAAGAACTGCTGATCTAGCAAGTCTCGGAGCATACAATGGAAAATGTGAAAACAGTATTCTGAAGATGCAGTGGAATAGTAAAAGATACCATTCAGAAATTAAACAATATTAAGAATTATAAAAAATTCATTGAAAACAAATTAAAAGATCTGCTCAACAGTCATGCCACATTAATCCTCTGATTGAGAATGCAGGACAATTTCTCTCAGATGAAAACGGCAAGAGAGATTTAAATCTACAAAAAAAATCAGAAACCATGGATGGAGCATGTGAGCAGTGAGAAAGTTTCAAGGAAAATGCAAAAAAAAAGTACACTTTCACTTAGAATCAGAAAAAGTCAATGAAACAAATATTCTTTCTTCTTAAAACAAAAGACTCTCCATCAAAAAATGAGGACTAACTGTCAATATCTTCAATACCATTAATATCTGACTATATCATTCTAACCATCCAGTTCCTTGAACCCAATGCCTGTTTGGTGTTAACGGCATTTTAGATAACCTTATCTCCAGTGGGATCATCTATAATTGTTGAAATCTATTTTGTTCTTGTTTTATAAACACAGTAACTACATCCATGTCTTGCAATTTTTAACAACTCCAGTTGACTGAGTTTTAAAAAAGGTTTTGTTCTACAATGGATGACAATATATATCCAGATATATACATTCTGACATGTTATTTAAACCATAAATGGAAGCAAGAAACGATGGATATATATTTTATAGCTTCACTAATCCCTTCTAAAAATTTTTCAGACAATTTAAATCATTATTTTATTTCCACACCATTTCAGCCAATCAATTCTACAACCTTCTTCTGATATACAATCCATCAGAAAATACTGAGATTTTGTTTTCCATAAGAACAGATTTATTTTAGAAAAGAAAAATACAGAAACCTTATAAGACTTTCTATTAAACCATTTTACAAACCAAAACATTAACCTAAGAACACAAGTGTTTTAAATTGCCTTATCAAATTGAGACTTTCATATGGATGCCAAACATGATGCCAATCTCATTCTGAAATATCAAAATTGTTAGTTTTGTGTACAAATGCTTTCTAAGATCAATAGTTAAAAATGGCTTAAAAATGAATAGTAAGCTTGTAGCTCTTAGTGAAGATCATACTTCTTCATACTTAGTGGACTGGCACTATGAATTCATAAATTTAGAACTGAACCAACTATGGGATCTAGCTGTCTTCAGTCTGGAAACACCATCTGCACAGCTGTGCAGCCTTGCATCCATTACCATTTGCACAGCCGCATGTAAAAAAAATTATATCTGCCTGCCATTTTAAACAGAACACTTTCAGTTAACTCACTATTTACAAACATTAATTTTTGAAGACATTTAGCCAAAAATGTACATGAATGATAAATGTAACCTAGTCTACATGGCAACACAGTATATCTACTGTAAACTTTTTTTTTAATACAAAAAAAAATGTAGGATTTGCAGAAATATGTTTATAAGAACTTTTGTCTTTGTTTTGGCATGTGGAACCTGCCTCCAGAGTTTGAAAAAGTTTTTTTGATACACCCTGTATATATATATCTAAAACAGAAACATTCACAAAAGATGATTAAAAGCTGACTGAATAATATGCCCAATTATTTTCAAGTATTGACAGTGTCCAATTTTCTCTTCCTAATGACATCATCAACAGCTTCCAAATTTAATTAATCAAATGAGTAATAATGGATAAATTATTATTCAGGAATAAAATTAAGATTCAAAGCTAACTATTTATCTTAATATGTGACTGATTTTATAAATCTCACCATTTAAAAATTTAAAACTTAAACTCATAATCACCTGTCTGAAATCTTTAACCATTGGACTAGTTCTTCACTAATTTTAACAATTATGGACACTAATTTTATATCAAAGTTTTATATGCTTAATAAATATATTCTGACTGAAGATAATGAAAGAATCAAATTTTGATCAGGTACCAGCAATATTTCTCTTCTCCTGATCATATCAAATAATAAAAAAGAAATTAATTACTGATTTCCTGATATAAAAATGATTTCAGACTATAAAAAATTGTTATTTCTTATTACTTCATCTATTTTCTTAGCTTTCAAATAATTCAGAATTTCAAGTCAGGGTTTGTAAGATAACAACTTATTTTTAAACCTGAATACAGTTTGCCAAATATTAAGTATATTAGTACATTGAAGTCTGAACTGTATCACATTTTTACAGCAATAAACAGACTTGCAAATTTGGTATATTCTATTTAAACAAGTGCCACATTCTTTATTTCCCAGAATTCCATTTTGTTACGATTTATCTAAAACTGGAATGTAAAAAAACGAAATGAAACCAAACAATAATGTAAAATACTATTTAAATGTAAATATTCATTTTAATACAGAGCAAATACATTGCAAAACAACACTGTAAAAATAATCTAGTTTAATTTTTTTTATACTAATGTTTATATTGATGGAAATGACAGTTACAAAATCAAGGAACTGGTAAAAGGATAATAATCAGATTTGGAAAAAAATGGTACCATTTTCAAAACTTTGAAATTAAATAAAAGAGAATTATTTTTTTTTTTTTATATAAGTTACTGTTGTATAAAATGTATCCTCAAATTTTGACTTGCTACATTAAAATTTATCACATTTGAGATCACATTTTTCAGCAAATCATGAAGTCTGGTCAAGAGTTTATATCAAAAAAACAAGCCACTATGTTCTGACATTGTCAATGGTGAAGTCTGGTCAAATTTTATATCAAAACAAGTCACTATGTTCTGACGTTGTTAATGATAGTGTAAATCATGAAAGTAAAATATTAAATAAATCTTGCATTTTAAATAGAAAAGAATAAATCAGAGTTTATTCAATAAAGATACATTCTTAAGTCTTCCTACTGTCAACAAACTTCACTGAAAATTACACTAGAAATAAAGGATTTTGGCAAAGCAAACTATTGAGTCATAAGTAATTGGATTCTTTGGAAACCAATTGTAATAACAAATGTATCAGCCTAACTACTAATTGTAAGCTGAATCTTCTTCTGTGTATTAATTTATTTATTATTACATTGAACTAAAATGAATTCTGTGAGTGTTTCTAGATTTAATTGTTTTGAATTTTTAGAGGAAGTATTTTCCTTCATAGTTTTTGTCTTTATTGTTGCTTCTTATCACATCATTCATGATTGATTTCCAATGACAACATATATCAACATAAACTATTAAACATATGTGGCAGTTAAATAGAATATACTAACATATGATTGATAAATAGATTAGGATGTGTCATAAGTAATTTCCGTTTTTGGGAACCAATTTCATGACAAATGTACATCCTAAGTACTAATCATATGTGGCAGTTAAAAATAAATTTGGATTACACTTACCTTAGTTTTTGCATGGCAGCATAAACAGTGGATTAAAGGAAAATTTTGTTCTCCAATACGACAATACTATTCAGCATACAGCAAGAATAAGACAGGAATAACAATGGCTATATTCACCTGACCTTGCATGGAATGATTAAATTTTTTGATTGGGAAAACTTTCTTTAATGAAAACCAGACTCAAGAGTGATATAGAAATATCAATGTAACAAGCATTAATGAAAGAGGTCATATAGAAACTAAGAAAAGTATAAAGCAAAAAGATTTATTGATTCATTTTTTACAGGTTATTTCAAAGCCAGAAAAATATTTTTTAGATTGTAAGAATTTTTTTTTTGAGATAATGGTTTAGTGATATAAGTCTTTAATTAACCTATAGCTGGGGGAGAAGATGTGGATTCATACCTTTCTCAGGGCATTTTTCATTGTGAATATAACGAATCCAAGTGGAATTGGAACTCAGTACATCAATTAATAATTCCGAGCCACCTGATATTTCCCAATACCTATTTTCTTCTGCGGTATACCAGTTGCCATCCAAGGCTACAGAACTCTCTGTCCTGCTATTTACCCATAGCTGGGGGAGAAGAGGAGGATCCACAACTTTCCCAGGGTTTTAGCACGTACGTGAATGGATTCGACTGGAATTTGTGCTACTGTTCCTAATTTTTACGGGAGTGGTCCTGGTATTTAAATAAAATAAATAATCACAGAAAATAGCTGTTACACCATTTGTTACTCTCGACAAGAGTCCAGTCAAGACTAAAACATTCAGGAGAATAAGGCGGTCATTTTTAAGTTTACCGAAAAGCGGGATAACATTAAATACAAGCTGTTTCAACTTGAAGGCGCACTGGAAATCAGCGTGATTTTCCCTTTTCAACAAGGGTGCTTGTTTTCTAGCATGCCTGTCTGCTCAGTTAAATCTGTTTTTTTTTTTCTTCAACACCGGCATCCAACATGTGGTTTATAATACAACTATGCTGAACAAAACTTAGAGTTATGTACTTTACCAGGATTACTTGAGCTTTTGTTCTTCTCTGATACCTACGCATGTTATATTTAATCCGTAGCTGGGGAGTATGTATTCATACTCTTTCCCCAAGAGTGAAAGTGAAAGTAACAATTGGAATTTGAACTCGTCGATTTCACGTTCCAAGATTTTAACCCTGACACCACCTGAACTTATGATAACTGAATTCAGAACATATTTCCGGGTGAAAACCTTATCAGAAAGAGGTCATCTGAGTAATTAAAGAATGATATCTCATGCTGCAATCAGGGTGACAAGACTTTCCCAGTGGGTGGGGTCAAGCTTTAGTCTTGTCTTCACGAATCGATCATATTTATTTTGGTGATTATTTTACCTCCAACTCCCCATTTTTGTAACTATCTCTCGCGAGGAGAAATCAATGTATTTGAATTTATAGTCCTAAATCGAGTAAATATGCCCGTTTCTTCTTCTCCTCTCCTTTTTTTTTTTATTATTTTCAAGTCTTTGCTCGTCTAAAAATAAAACTAATCCTACCTTGAGTCCTAGGATCATGAGAAAGTGGTGATTGTGGGTCCAGGAGGCAATGGTTGACTTCTTTTGTTAATTTGGGTGGCTTCAATCGTTTTTCTTTTTCTTTCTTCCTTTATTTTCTTTCTTTTTTTTTCTTTTTTTTCTAAATGTCTTCCTATTCCCCTCTCCATTGCGAGTCCGGTGTTTGGATAATTTATCCTTCTTTAATCTTCTTCCTAGGATTTATAAACGTAAATTAAAAACGGAGGCGGATTTAATGGTAATGAATTGGCAACAAATATTTCTCTTGACTCGTCCTCGTCTTTTTATGCTGTATTTTCAAAAGCTGTTCTCTGGCCATCTCAGCATTGAGTTCGTAAAATATTCATTTGTTGTTGTTTTTTTTTCTTTTTTAAATGTTATTCCTCTTTTCTTTGATTCGTTGTTATCTTCACGAACAACGATATTCAATAAACTTTGCATACAACGACACAAGGCTAGATGGAGAAAAAAATGGATAGGAAGATTGTATTGCACCAGTAGACACTAACTTTTTGATTTCCACGTCAGTATGGTATTTGGTGGGTGAGCGACAATATTTTTTAGAAGATAATCGTATTTTTTTTTTTTTTCGTCGTCGTCGTTTATGTCTCTTTCTCTTTCTTCGCCGTCATTCTCTTTCTTTCTTTTCCTTCTCCGTCGTTCTCTTTCTTTCTTTCTTTCTTTTTCTTCGCCGTCTTTCTCTTTCTTTCTTTTTCTTCGCCGTCTTTCTCTTTCTTTCTTTTTTACAAAATTTTTTCTTTTCTTAGGATCGTTCTTTTTCTTGCCAGATGTTTTTTCTTCTTCTCTTTCTTTAAATGAGAATTTCTCTTTTTCGCCGTCTTTAAAAAACTTCGCCGTCGTTTTTCTTCGCCGTTTTTCTCTTTTCTTCCTTTTTTTCTCTTTTTCTTCTTTTTTTTAAAACTCTTTTTGTTTTCTTTTTTTTTGTCTTTCTTTTCATTTTTCGTCGTTTTTCTGAATTTTCAAAATCTTTTCGTCTTTCTTCTTTTATCTTTATGAATTTTTTTCTTTTCTTTCTTCTTTCTTTCGCCCGCTTTTTCTTTTCGTCTTTTTTCTTCTTTTCGTCGTCTTTCTTAAAAATTTCTTTTTTCTTTATTTTTTTCGTCTTTTTTTCTTTTTTTCGTCTTAGGTCTTTCTTTCTTCTTTTCGTCGTTTTTTCTTTTCTTCTCGTCTTTCTTTCTCTTTTCTTTTTTCGTTTTTTTTTTTTTTCTTTTCGTCTTTCTTTTATTTTTTTCGTCGTCTTTCTTCTTTTTCGTCGTCTTTCTTCTTTTTCGTCGTCTTTCTCTTTCTTTCTTCTTTTTCGTCGTCTTTCTCTTTCTTTCTTCTTTTTCGTCGTCTTTCTCTTTCTTTCTTTTTTTTCAACATTTCGTGTTTTTTTTTTTTTGGTGGGGGGAGGTTATACTTCCGTTTTCTGAATATTTTTTTTTCATTATTCTCCATCTTTTTATATTTCTTCTTTATTCTGTTTTTTTTTTCATTAATATTTTAAATTCCATCGCATTTTTTTTCACTTATTTTTCTATTATCTTACTCTCAGGTTTTCCTTTCCTTTTTTCAAACCTATTTCTTTTAGTCCAGTCGGACTTTATTAATAGAAACATCTTCCTACACGCAAAAGAAAAATTTAATGCCCAAATTAAAACTGATCTAAATTTAATGTTTCTACATAACTCTTTACAGATACACATTTCAAATTGTTGTCTCTCTCACACACATTTTCCCAATATCAGTATGATTTCTTTTCAAGTTTGAATAAATAGCAAACACAACATACAATTTAAAAGAATTTAAAAAAAATGATCTGGCTAAACGAAATCATTAAATTCAATTTCCTACAACACAAACTTGTGGTAGAACAATATAGAAGGAAATGAAATCTGATGGTGTTTAGTAAGAAATTAGAAAAAAATAGAAATAAAAAGATAACTCATATTTAACATATATTATTGCTAAGAGCTGAGGAGGCACGGTGGAGTAATGGATAGCAGCTCGGATTGAGGAATCGGAGAGCCGAGTTCGAATTCCAGTCGAATCCATTACATTCAGTTTATTGTGCTATCCTTTTCTTCCCCCACCGTCAGTTATGGTAAATAGCAGAACAAGACCGGGTTGGGAGCACTGAATTCCAAACCTGATCCTCCAGGTTGGGGTTGTGCAGTAAGCTAACAAGCTACTTACTTAAAAATGGCTTGTTACAGAATCCGCAACGATATCTTGCGGCCCTTTGTTCCTCAAGGAGTTTAAAGGCATAATAAATATATATATATATATATATATATATATAATTACTAAGAGCTACAACAAAGCAGTTGTAGAGATCTATGTCCCCCACCCCGTCTTAAAAAGAATATGGCTCAGAGATGATCATTCGTACAACAGAATTTCTCTTCATTTACTCGTAAAATAGTTAAACAAATATAAAGAAAATGTCGTTAGTAACAAAAAAAAAAATTACTACTGAGCTGTTGCGTAATTATCATGCCTCTCATATGGCATATGATGAAAATGAATTTATATATGTATGTACATTCGTTTGCAGGAAATATGATTTCCAAGGGTGACCATTATTACAATCTCAAAATGTTAATAAATTACAAACAATACAATATTACAAAAAAATAAACCCAATCTCGGCCCCAACTCCTGGAAATCATATCCAATACCAGTGTTTCTCAACCGGTGTGTCCGGGCGCGCTAATGTGCTCTGAAAGGTAGCCAGATGCGTCCTAAGTAAGCAGAAGTGTAATTTATGAATTATTTTTATATTTAAAAATATCTTTCTATTTAAAAAGCTAGAAAAACCAAGCAATGTAATGTCTTAAAAATATAAATGCTTATTTCAGTGGTCTTCTTTTCCATTTTCGTATTTCATGAGTAATTTTTCCTTATTAAAATTCCAAGTACGTCCCAAAAGTTTTAGTTAGTCTACAAGTACGCCCTGAATTAACAAATTAACAAACAAGAGCCTAAACAGACTATCAAGATGGGGAAAAATCTCAAAAATTAGAAAAAATGATAATAGAAAAAAAAAAGAATCCATACAACACTTTCAAGATTCCATTAGGCTTTATTACAATTCTAATCATCACTTTTAAAAACAATGAACATAGCTGAGGAGTGAAGGTTGTTAAAATAACAGCGGCGTTAATTTAAAAACCGCCCTTTTGACACTCAGTTTTTTACAGGCACGAATGTTCAAATTTGCCAAAAATACATTGCTCAATGTAAAATGCTGTTTACACCGTACAGTGTTTCTCAGGCATTTTTCACTTCAGGGTGCACTGGTTGAATAACTAAATCTCTGGGACGTGTTTTAATTTATAACGAGGAAAAAATAAGTCCTGAAATTTGAAAGTAGGAAAATTTTGAAGACATTGTCTCCTGAAACAAGCATTTATTTTAAAGACATTACATTGCTTGGTCTTTCTTGCTTTTTAAATATAAAAATAATTAATAATCTTCTGTTAACTTGGGGCGCATCTGGCTACCTTTGAGGGCGCATTATTGCGCCCGGGCGCAGCGGTTAAGAAAAGCTGAAATATATGAGATCTTATGCTGCTGTGCTTCTTCCCGAACGATTACGACTGAGTAGTGAGTTCGATCTTCACTGGGTGCCCCATACTTTCGACGTTGTGCCACAACTAAGCTAGACTTAGAAAATTACAATTACATTGCTTAGTCTCTCTAGCATTTAAAAATAAAGATTTTCTTTTTTTTTAAATATAAAACTAATTCATAAATTACTTTTCTGTTAACTTGGGGCATATCTGGTTACATTTCAAGGCGCATTACAGTCTTCTACAGAACAATCGACAAGGAACATTTTAAAGAAACTGGTGAACAAAAAATTAAAGAAGTAAATTATAGTAAGGAAAAATAAATCCTGAAATATGAAAACAGGGAAATTTTAAAGAAGTCTCCTGAAATAAGCATTTATTTTTAAGACATTATATTGCTTGGTCTGTCTACCTTTTTAAATATAAAGATTTTTTTTTAAATATAAAAATAATTCCTAAATTACTCTTCTGCTAACTTGGGGCGCATCTGATTACCTTCCAGGTCGTATTACTGCGCCCGGGCGCAGTGGTTAAGCTGAATTATAAGAGATCTTATGCTGCTGGGCTTCTTCCTGACATTTTTAACACATTACGCTGCTTGGCGTTTTGGCACCTTGGCCAGGTGTAATAATTAGCAAGCTTGTCTCGCTTGAACAATTACGACTGGGTAGTGAGTTCGATCTTCATTGGGTGCCCCATACTTTCGACCTTGTGCCACATCTAAGTTATGCTTAGAAAATTACGATTACATTGTTGGGTATCTTTAGTGTTTAAAAATAAAGATTTTTTTAATATAAAAATAATAAATTACTCTTAGGTTAACTTGGGGTGCATCTGGCTGCCTTTCAGGGCGCATCGGTTATGAAACACTGGTTGAGGCCGACCCATTCTACAGTCTTCTGCAGAACAATCTACGAGTAAAATTTTAAAGAAACTGGTGAACAGAAAACTAAAGTAAAAGAATTACTTACACTATTTACGTTCGAACTCCTGTTTTCATCGTGTTTCTATTATCACAACGTTTCGGTCGTTGTGCACTTCGGCCTTCATCAGGTGTATGTCGATCCGGGTAAACTACAGGGAATTCCGAACTGCACTTGTAAGTTACCCGGATCAACATGCATCTGATGACAACCGAAACGTGGTGAATACTCCAGATGTTGCGCCTTGTGCCAAAGGTCAATTGTGCTGAGCAAAAAACATAAAAGCCAATTAAATTGCCTCTGAAATTAATTGCCTCTGAAAATCTAATTAAATTTGTTGGCAAGATTATTTCTCTTGACAAAAGCAAGTAAAAGATTTTAAATATTTGAAAATGTCCTAAGATTAAAAATTCTTGTGAAAATCAAGAAAAAGTTAAAATGCTAAAAAGTTTTTAATTATTTTTAATGCACTAAATTTTTGTAAAAAAATTTAAAATTAATTTTTTACTTTTTTTAATATTTGAAAAATATTGAACGATTGCTTTTTAAATGTAAGGATTTTTAAAAGAAATTTAAAAAGTTAAAGATATATGAGTTTTAAGATGTCGAAGATTTTTTTTTGTAAAACAAAAAAAATCACGATATTTTTTAAAGATTTGTTTTAATAAAGACGTGAATTTTTAAAAGTCTTTTAAGAGGAAGAGACTTTTAATTGAAGGAAAAAAAATAACTAAACAGAAAACATAAAAACGAGAAAAAAAGGCAGCAGCAAATGTGAAGAAAACAAAAATGGTAAAGAAAGGCCGAAAATGTATAATTCGTGTGTTAAGACTAATATAAAAATACAGAAAAGATTCAAATTTAAAAAAAAATAGCTTTTGGGGTGGGGGACAACATATACGAAGGACAGTAAGAGAAACTGAGAAATAACTGACTATAAATTAAATTAAAATCAAAGAAATTGAAAGAAAAAAAGAAAGATGAAAATGAATAATAAAAAAGACGAACAGGAAAATGAAACAAAAGAACGAAAAAAATATTTAATTTTACAAGCTTTTATCTAAGAAAGAAAACCACAAAGTAAATCTTGTTAAAATAAAATTGATAAAAAAAAATATGAAAGTCGGTTATTTTAGAGAATTTAAAAAAAAGTGGGGGGGGATATAAAATTTTAAAAAGAAAACATAAAAGAAATCAAAGATTATAAGAAAATTAAACCTCAGACAAAAGTTACACGCAAAAAAAATGACAACATTCAGTTTCTTTTCAATGAATAAAAAAAAAAGGAACCAAAAAAAAACTTTATTCTTCATCGCCAAAAGTAATTTACATTTTTAAATTATCACTCAAAACATGAAAAGCCTAGACCGTTCATACGGCCACCTCTTCCTAAATGTGTTGGATCAGTGTCAAGAGTCCTTAAGTATTTGTCTGATTCTCAATTAAATAGCTATATCTGTTTCAAATCACCACCATCGACGTATGTATCGTCGTCTTTGGAAGAATAGCAGGTTAGGCGGAATTTTTGATCTCCTGAGTGCTTCTTGAGTTTTACTTTGCACGAAAACGACTTTGACATTCGTAATAATTTTTTTTTTTTTTTTAAATCTTTTCTCCTGTCTTAATTACAATTTTATATCTCGATATATTCCGAGGCGAGAATCATTTTTTTTTTCTTTTTTATTACAAAAAGGTTTCTTTACGACGAGTGATCTTCTCATGGTTGAGGTCAGATCTCGAATTATTTGGCATTAAAATGAAGAAATCGAACACTGGGGAAGGTTTCTTTTATATCGAATTTTCTGACTACACGTAAAGTGACTTAAAAAAAACAAACAAACAAAAAAACAAGACATTGACGTAAATGCTTGGGCAAATGCTTACTAGTTGCTTTTTATCGATAGGTTCTTTTGGTCAAATGTACATCAAATAACCTTTTTTATTGGTCACTTCTTGAATCATATCCTGTTAGAAAATACGACTTACACTTTCATCGCTGTATCCATCCACTTTTGTATATATTGTATTACATTATTTTAAACTGATCGGTTAGACAATAGAGGAATCAGAAAAAAAGATCTCATATCAAATCTGAACCTAATTTTAGAGTATTTGCTCTTATCTTTCGTAAGACGAGTTTGAAATTGGTTTGAATAAGGTTCTCGGAAAAGTTAAATTTCCGCTACTGGCGAAGTAAAATATGTAATATTTTAAAGGATTTATTGTATACTAATGGAATAGAAATCATTAAATAAACAGCAATAAAATATTTTAACCAAGTAAATATTATCAAAAGGATTAAAATGTTTTAATACCGGTAACTTAATGAAAATATTATTTACCTTTTGGTTTGTTTTACGGCATATCAACATCTCAATGGGTTATTCAATTCCGACAAGATTTTTATTGCTGGTAATGTTTTTTTTTTTTTTTTTTTTTCAACAATGTATTGCTGGTAATGTAATATGTAATAATTTTTTCTTCAAAAATTTGTTACTGGTAATTCTTTTACAAAAAAAGTAGTGCTGGTATTAAAACCTATTTTAGGACTTTCATAGTGTTTTTGACCCCAGTTTTTTTTTTTTAGAGGTGGTGTTGCCCATAGCTGGGACCCTGACAGGTGCTACCACCGAATCAAGGGAAACTTGGAACACAGCAACATTCAGGGGGTCCACTCCTCAAATCCTTCTGAGTAGAGGCGGTGGTGTTGGATACCCTGGACGGTTACCTTTGATATAAATTAAATAAATGTATTACATATTCTATGAAAAATTACTTCTATCTCTATTTCTGAGATGAATTATTGTAACTATTTGCACTATTTACATTGTCATCTTTACGATGTTTCGACCGTTGTAAGCTCCGGCTTTCTTCAGGATCTGTCTATATTTCGCAGATGTGTGATATTGTAATTATTTACTTCGTCATCTTTACGACGTTTCGGCCGTTGTAAGCTCCAAACTTCGTTGGGACAGTTGCACTCATCTTTAATGTCACACCGAACTCTTCCTTAATTCAACCCCTGGCCACAGCAGAAGTGAAAGAAAAAAAAAACTTGGAGAGTTGAATTATTGAAGGGAATTAACAGAAACTAAGATATCCAGAAAAGGTATGCGACGTGGAACTAAATCAAGAACTGCCCCGTGGGCTAAATAAAGCAAATTCCATTCTATATCACATGAAGAAGGCTGGAGCGTACAATGGCCGAAACGTCGTGAATATAACAATAAAAAGGAAGACAACAGTGTGAACAAAGTAAATAGAAAAATTACTTCATTGCTGTAAATTAAAATATGCTAATATTTTAATTATTACATTAAAAAAATAAGCATATTTTCCTCCTTTGTTTCCTGTTTGTTTTTATTTATTTTATTTTTTTTCCTCAATAAGAATAGAGAATTTCACCTATCGTCTGGTTCACATTTCACCCCGTTCTTTTGGACAGGAGTAGAGGTTTATCCCTTGTTTCCTGTTTAGGATAGGGTTTCCGGTTTCATCAAAAGTCAACTCCAACGTTTCTGCTTAACATTCTGAAATTTTATTCACTGATTATTTTTATTCCTCAATAGGAGTAGATAGGTTCGCCTATCGTCCGATAGTCCGTCTTTCTTTCTTATTTATCTTCTTCCTTTTTTCTCTTTTCTTCTTTCTCATATTTCCTTCTCTCTTATCTATTCTCAATTTTCTTTCTTTCTCATCTATCTTCGGATTTCCTTCTCTTATCTACCTTCGTTCTTTCCTTCTTTTTTAATACATTCTTCTCCTCTCCTCGATCATGTCTTCCTTATTTTAGAAATTTAAATTTCATCCTCTTTTTTCGTTCATTTCAACATCTATCTTTTCTTTCCTTCTCTCTTAAATCTTAACTTCTCTCTTTTCCTTCTCTCTTATCTATCTTCCCTCTTTTTAAATTTAAAATCTCATTCACAGATCTTCGTTTCTCTCTTCTTTTCCTTTCCTGTTTTGAAATTAAACAAATTCTTTAACTTCTGTACAAATCTATTCCACCCATATATCAGTTACATAAAAACAATGTCCCGGTTGGTTTCTCATGCAGGAGGTGGAATCTTTCCAAAATCAAAGCTACCTGTTTATTGCACATATGTAGATCATTTTTTGACTCTTGTGTCCATCGTTGTTTTCAAAGTTCTCGGATCAACCAATCTTTTCGTGTTAACATTCTGCCTCTAGTGAAAAACAATCTTCTTGCCACTCTATCATTTATCAAACAAAGCATTCGCCATTAAATGACAAAGAAAGGTTGATATGCCATAAAACAAACCAAAACCATTCTTTTTCACAATTCTTATTCTTTCTCAAACTAAAATCTGTTTCTTCTCTTTATTTTCCCCTGTCAGGACAGGTCTAAAATTATGACGATTCCTACATCCGGCAAAATTTTTCTGGTGAAATTTTTTAAAACATGCAACCACTTCTTATTTCCCTGTTGTCCCCAGATCCACACCCTGATGTCATAATCTAGGAGTCTAGCACCTCTTTATGGCGCCAGCTAAGGCAAACAATAAGAATCCAAAACAATGAACATAAAATCAGATACATTTTTAGACAAAATATCATTAAATATATGTTTATATATTTAAAATGACCAACTGTACCTTTTTTCCGTTTTAAAATGATTATAAAAAGGTGAATGAAATTAAAAATCCTGCCCAAACAACGAAATTATTTATTTTAATTTTTTTATTTAGGATATATATTTTCATATGGTAGTAATGGATATATTCTATATATCATATATATTTGAATTCCATAATCCTTGGCATTCTTTTTTACGTCCCTAATGTTCTTTTTATGAATATCATCTTATCCCCACTGCTATGATATATATATATATATAGACCGGGTTCTATATCATGGATGGTATATATTTTAAATATTTTAATTATTTCTTGTTTATCTGCCTTAAAATCATATATATATATATTTACTTTATATATAAAATTTTTCGTAAGCTAACCTTAAAATAACATTGTTTATTTTGGCAATCTTTTTGCCAGTTGAAAAAAAAAATATTCAAAATGTCAAAAAATATTATAATCCTTTATAACCCATTCGTATTTTTACAAAAAAAATTAAATCATGAAATTTTTGCATATTCAAAATATATATACTATTTATTTATAACATTACTTATATCAATTTTAATGAAAACACTTAAATACTACTAGAAATTTTTAAGTTTTTTCAAATTAATGATCTATTTTATTTATTACGAATATATTAGAGATGAAATTCAATACTTTTTAAAAATTTTAATTTTTAAAATTTTAACCATAATCTATATGATATATAATATTTAAAATATTTAATGTTTTTTTGATATCAAATTTTATTTTAAAATTCTTTAAATTTTAAATCATTAAATTATATATATATAAAATTTCAAATCAAACCAAGAAAAAAATTTAATTTTATAAAATAAGAAAAAAAATAAATTTTAAAAAAATCCTTCTTTATATTCATCTTTTTTTCTTTTAATACTATCACCTTTCTTTGTAATAAAAAAAAACAATGAAACAATTTGTATTTCGAATATCAGTGAATGTTTTTTATAAACTATTCCCTCTAAAAAAGAAAAATATTCAAAAAAATCAAAATTTTGCTTAAAATCGTTTTTTAAAGAGATATTTTTAAATTTTCTTCCAAATTCTCCGTTCTTATTAACCTATTAATAAATAATAAGCGAAAACCAATTTAAAAAAATCTTTCTTTTTAAATTTCCTGTTTTTCTTCTTTGTTCAAAATTTCAAAATATTATATTTTAATTTATATTTTTATAAATAATATAATATTGTTCTTGAATATATCTGTATATATATATTTAAAGAAAAAGCACATTAACATATTTATTCTCTTAAATTTTATCTAAAAATATAGTTAATTTATATTAAATATCTTTTCTTTTCTATAAATATATTTAAGATTTCTTTTCTTCATACGCTTTAAAATTAAATTCTCTCTACTTTTCTCTCAACTTTTAAAAATCAAAAAATATCGTTTAATTCTATACATTTATTTATATATATCTTTCCATATAATCTGGTTATTTATTCCTTTTCTATTGAAAAAATTATCTTTCTAAATTATAATTAAATTAATTTTTGAATCTTTTGATAATTTATGTAACTTTTCATTTTCTCTAATTTAAACTGTCTTTTATTTTTTCAAATTTTCAATTTTCTTTGGAGGTCTCATATCTATAATATGTTGATACTATATATCTATTTTATATATCTATCTAATATCTCTCTCTTATAACAATTCTAAATATTAGGCAAATATATAAAATTTCATATTTATCGATATTTATATTTATCTTTTATCTATATTTCCACTAATTATTTATTTTATTAAATGCATATGTCTACATAATTTATTATATATTTTTTATATTATTTTCTTGAAGACAATTTAATCATCTTTTCTAAAAAAATCAACAAATAATAAAATCCTCTTTTAAAAAAATTTTTTCAATCTTTTCTCTAAATTTTATTTTCTCTCTGAACTCTAAATAAATAAATTATTTTATCACTTTTATCCCTTTGCTCTTTCCCTCTTTCTCTCAAACCATTTCTTACCATTTCGTTTTGTATTCGGGAACTATTTATCATTTAATATCTCCCTTTTTTATCCTCTGCATTTCACTCTTAGCTCTTTAAGGGGAAAATTTTTTCTCGTCTCTTCTCATCTCTTCTGATGTCTTCATCTCTTTTATTCATATTGTTAATAAAGAACTTTCTCTTTTCTCTTACACTATCTTTTCTATTTCTCTCATAATTTTAGTTTAAAATAAATAGAAAATTCTTTTTAATCCTCTTAATAATTTTGTTCTATTTTTTTTTTAAAAATATAATTATTTAATCTCTGTTATTTCCTTTTGTTCTTTTTCTCTTTATGTATCTTTAATTCTGATATTTCAATAAAATAATTAAAAATTTCAAAAAAAAATTTGTTTTTGAACCTGAAAAAATTCTTCCACATTTTCTTATCAATTTATTCAATGATAAAAAAATGGGCCGTCAAAAAAACCAAATTTTAAATTAATCTATAAAATTTATGATATGCATTAACTATGCTTTTATATATAAATATATAAAATCTTTATATTATTATCAAGTATTATAGAAACTGAACTTTGAATGTCATCAAGATTAAACTAATAATTTATCAGCTAAATTAATTAAAAATTTTTTCTCCAATGTTTTTTTTTTAATCATATTTTTAATCCAAATATGTTTATATACCTAAGGCATAAACAATTTGCTAAATGAATCATTATTTTTTATTGAATAAATAAATAAAAAAATTTTCCGAAAATATCTCAAACCCAATTACAATGGGTTGTATTTTGAAAAAATCAGTTTGTATTTTTAAATGAACAGGACGCCCTCCTCTTCGTTTAAGACGGTTTGAGCTGGTTCGAATTTTACTTTTGGACATATAAAAAAAATAAATCGATAATTAGATCAATATATCTATATGTCAATTTGTACAACAACATGTTCCATTCTGTAAAAAATATTAAAAACCTTTTAAATTTTTTAATGAATCAGATAAATTATTTTAAATTAACCAATAATTTATCATAAATAAAATGCTATCCTTCATTAACATTCCAAAAAAAACAGATAAATTAATTTTTTATGTTTCCATTTTTGTCTATTTAAGGGATTATTCTCCAAATTTTTCCATGAAAACCTTAATTTTTTAAAATGCTGGATATTTGGTTATTTGATAATTTCCTAATTGCTTCAAAAAGAACTCATTTTCAAAAGGTTGAACAAAATCCATCTGGTGTCAATTCCAACTCCATTTGCAAATAAAAATGTCAGGCAAATCATAAAACAAAAAGATAATAATATAAAAAAATGGCTATTATCTTCTAAAACTTCTAATTTTATCTTTTATACAATGGAAAACTATTTTAATGACACATCCAAAAAGTGGCCAACATAAAGAAAATAATTGTTTATGCCATATTCAGTTAAAACCATTGCATTTTTCTCATGTTTGAAATGCTTTTGAAAAATTTACTATCGGTGATATAAAGAATCACAAATCATTGAACATCTGAAAATCATTCCATATAAATGAAAGAGAATTATTATTCTTTAATAAATGGATATTCAAATCTAAATTTTCAAACATTTTCCTTGTCAAAATAGGCTGAATTATATGGTCTGGAACCCTGTTCTGAAAAAATCTCAGGGTTCTTGATAAAATCCAGAGACGGATATGCAATATAATTGGCCCTGATCTGGCATCTCGTCTGCAGTCGCTCTCTCACAGACGTGCCGTCGCCCCTCTGTCTTTTTTTACAAATACTTTCATGGTAACTGCTCCGATGAGCTGCTTTCACTGGTTCCCAGACTTCATGAATTTAAGCGTTCAACTAGGCTGGCATCCTGCTCTCACCCCTTTCACTGTCGAAACTGTTAAAATGTAGCCGTTTCTTCTACTCCAATAGCTTCATGTCTCCATTTCTCGCCTGTGGAACTCCCTCCCCTTTTTCCTGTTTCCCTGATAGCTATAATCTCCAACTATTCAAATGTAATGTCAATCGACATCTCCAGATGCCTTGATCTATCCCCTATCCTTCTCTTCATCCTTTCCTTTATCCTTTATTTGCTCTAGCTCCAAATCCTCTGTAACCCCAAAAATGGGCTTTTGAAGTGCTTTATTGCCAAACAGAAATGCTTAAAGTGGCAACACTGCGAGACAGTGACCTTGAGCAAGTAAACATTTCGCCATTTAGAATTCAAGATGAAATTCACAGTATCCCAGCTGAGATGTTGCAGCAGTCAATGAGGAATCTCAACAGCAGATTTCAAGAATGCATTCGTACAGGAGGACGCCATCTACAGGACGTAATTTTTAAAAAATGAAAATTCCATCATTGTTTCTTAAATGGCATGTTTTAAGGTTTCAATTACTATGAATAAAATATTTTTCTTCCATCACTCTTGGTTTTATTGGATTGTTAAAAATTTTTTCCCGTTTTTTGGGGTCACCCTATATAATTTTTTAAAATATATACTGATTTTTGAATAAATTTTCAAAGTGAAGCATTAAGTTCTTTTTCAAAAAGACAATGTGACGCTTCATTTTTCTCTTTTATTTTGTAAAGAATTCTTTATTTTTTAAAACCAACAACAAAAATTTTTGATGCATTAAAATCTTGTTTTAAATTGCTGTAAATCTTATTTTTTTCAAAAATGTGATTCAAACTGGAATAATTTCTTAGTAATATATCGTTTCTTTCCATATTTAACATTAAAAAGTTTTACGGTTCAATGTTGATTTCGATCATAAATAGTAGTGATTTCTCTTGTAAATAGACAGAATCTGACATGGTTGGTGCTTAATAGGGCTTTCTGAAAAAGGTTTGGCTCTGGACGGAGTTTATTCATGCTGACAGGAATAGAAAATACGCTATGCAAATAAATTGAAAGATTGAAATACTTAAATTATTCCTTTTTTGGATATTTTTTCTCATATGAGATTTAAATTTAAAGTTGACCCTTTTGATAGTCACTCTGTATGTCCATTCCCGAAGTCGTTCCATGCAGACTGCCAAAACCTCCATTGGATTTAAATCAGGAGAGTTTCCGTTTGATTCTATTTTAAAAATTGTTATTTAAATCTCTTATAAAAATCAATATATTTTTCGAAAATATGACGTTACAATTTTCATGCGCTTAGTAATGATTAACGTCCATCTTCACAGACAATGGCCTTAGGACTTAATTTCTCGAGACAATAGTGTTTGGGTCCGATAAGAAAAACCCTGATGCAATCAAGGATTACAAATTTTTTAAAGTCAAAAATTAACAATAAAAAAACGAAAATGACAGATTCATAATTATGCACACCAATACAAATATAAACTGAGGAAATGATTGAAATCGATTACGCTCTGTCACAATACGGAAAGTCTAAAATTGATGACCGAATGGCGAAAGAAAGGAAAATATAGCATTGTTTCAATTAATTTGTACAATTGATCGTAACATTTGCTGGCTATCAGCTTTATCAACAATGCAAATGTGGACACATGAATTAAATATGGGGTTGGGAAGTTTATAGATGACAAATATCTGGATGTATATAGGCAACTGTAAAATCGAGAGAAACACTGATCGTGTTCTGTTTGGGTGTTAATGGATGACAGGGAAATGGCCTTAAATCAAATAGACGTTTGGACATAAAAAACATCAATTGAGAATATTCTTCAATGAACTTCCATGACTAATTTTCCCTTTTGCTGTTGCGATGTCTACTGATCGGTACCAGAGCTGATCACGGCGGAAAAGTCTGACATATATGCCTTTTATATTCCTTTGGTTTAATCATGGTAGTTTCTAAAAGAACGTTTTATCTACAGGGATGGTGATGGCCTTAGATTTTAGGATGTAAAAAAGCAAGGTTTATTGCCTATCTTACAATATACAGGATCAATAGAGAATACTATGCCAATAATTTGACATTCAGAAAAAGGATTCAAGACCAAAACCAAAGAAAGTTATTTGTTTTTTGTTTTTAGGACAATCTATAAGTCACATAAAAAAATTTCAGTAATATTGCTGTACGTAACTGCAGTTTTGAACTATTTATTATATTATATTCTCCTGTTATGATTATCATCTATTTCCCAACATAAAAAAAAAACCGCTTTGCTGGGAACAAGTATCACAGTAATTTTGTCATATCTGCTGTGGATAACTATTTTTTTACCAACAGGATAAAACATGTTTGCCAATGGAATAATATAAATACCATTGGATATATATATATTATATATATATATATATATAAATATAAATATATGTAGTCATATTACATGATAATATCTTAGTCAGCCTAAGATGATTTTGATATGATTTATATAGTTGTAATAAACAAACTCAATCAATTTGGAGAGTCTTGCATTATCAGCAGTAACAGTGATTGTCACTAAACTTTTTTCTATATATATATATATATATATATATATATATATATATATATATATATATTGTTTTGTGATCCGTTTATGTGAAACCTAGGTAGGTTACAAAGGATTAGTGTCGTATATCGCTCTATTTGTAGATTGAGCACTTTACGTTTTGGAGGAATAATTCGTTTGTGTTTTGGGAATACAGGACTTATTATTCTTGTTATTGGACTTGGTTCATTTTTTTATTTCCAATTTATTCCTCGGTAAGAAATAAAAAAAAACATAAGTTGAACTATCAAGGTTTTCCAAAATGTATTAACATATAATATATTTATATATCAAATATATATATATATATATATATATATATATTTATAATTTAAAAATGACGGAAGATATAATTATAATTAAATAAATATAATCCAAATGAAAAAACTCTATGGATCTAAACAAATTTGAAACCTGAAAAAAGTTAGGTTATGAAACAAACAACATTACCATTATTTTTTGCACTTTGAGAAAGTCCCAAATATAGGTGTTATCCATCCATTGAATATTGAGTCTATTCAAATTTAATAGAAAAATTTAAAAACACGAAATTTTCAGACTCATTCAGAAACTCTTTACTATTTCAAAAAACACTAATAAATTAACGGCATCCAACTGCAAAAGTACTGAAAAAAAAATTGAAGCTTTAATTTATTTAAAAACAAAAGCCAACTATATACCAATATTAACTACGAAAAAGCCTTAAGCTAAAATATCGGAAGAAATAAAACCACACAGATGTGACGTCCTATTTTATGTATCGCTTTTAATTGCTTTGTTCGGGTGTCGATTCAAACATGACGTCCGAAATTAAAGTCGTGCTATTGTCCTTTAACGATTAATTTATAATGGTTTTGGTCGCGGCACCCAGCTGACGTTCAAACCTTTTGGTGACATGGAAATGATGCAATCCGATATCTATAAATTCTATAACTCGCCTCAAGTGTCTTACCAAAGTCTTGTTGTCTTCGGTTAATTCGTTTCCAGCGACGAGAATTGAAATTTGGCAGACGAAATCGATATTAAGTCGTTCTGGAGATAATTGAAATTTGAAATTCAAATGAAACTGTATTTGACAACAAATATATTAAACAAAAAAAAACAAGGATCACGGTTTGTTCTCTCTCTCTCTTTAATATCACACACATTGGACACATGGGATATATCTATATTAAAATTCTAGATGGATTGTTTTGTCGTTTTTGTTAATCCGTTTTTCATATTAAGTTGTTTTTCAATTAAAATTGGTTCTTGGTTTGTCTACAAGGCGATAGTCGCAAAACTTATTTTTCTGGTATGGAGATAGGATCATATCAAAAATAAATTGTTCTTGGATTGAAGATGAGTATATATATATATATATATATATATATATAAATATATATATATATATATATATATATATATATATAAAACTCTTTAATGGAAACTCTCTGTTTTAACTCTGATTTTC
Source organism: Acanthosepion pharaonis (assembly GCA_903632075.3). NCBI lineage: Eukaryota > Metazoa > Mollusca > Cephalopoda > Sepiida > Sepiidae > Acanthosepion > Acanthosepion pharaonis. Next base: position 215,124 of record CAHIKZ030002669.1, read on the forward strand.
GCTCGCTGCCTGAACTTTGCTTATATGGAGGCCAAACCAAAACCTTGGGAATGGGCTTTGTTGAAACGAATACCTTTGCTATAATTCTAAATCCAAAAGGTTGAGTGTGCTTTCGGTCAGGAAAAATTTATCATTCCATTTTTGGAAGTCTTCTCTTACCCCCTACCTTCTCAAAATTTGATGCAAAATAAAAAGCATCTATTTAACAAATGTACCTATCCTCTCCAAATGAGTTATATGGCAGACCTCCTGGAAAGGCAAATGTCACCTCCGCCTAGCAGATGGTTATACATTCATCCAATGGCTGCTATCAACATAATATATATATATACCAGACTATAGATATTCTTAAAAAATATCTTGCTCAAATGAAAAAAAAGAATTGTCTCCTCTTTTTTTTTTTTTCTCTTTGTATAAACTTGTTTTTCTTTTCTATTAACTCTTCTTAAAAATTTAAAAGAACAGAACAATGCGATTTTATAATAATTTTGAATAAAAATTAATTCTCATCTGGACTTCGTCAGTAATCTTTTCGCCAATTATCAGAATGGATGGTCGTTTTGCAACTAATGAAACCTTAGAAAATATTGTTTCGCTCTGATCGAAACATTCTAACAAAACCCAGGCCTTGTCTAACGATATCTTTCCCTCGACAAAGACTTAACCTATTTTCCTTTGTTTTCTTTAGTTCGTGGGTGGTCAATTTTGGTTTTTCACAGTTTAATGTTTATCTCTTCTGTCCATTGTTTAGCTACAAACGAATATAAGAATTAGATTTTCGCCAGCACCAATGGCTGTTATCCATTCTGTTCGGAGTTTAGCTAGTTCTGAAAATTTTTCAATTAGAATTTTTGCCAAACCAAAAACTGTTATCTATTCTCGATAATATAAGTCCGCCACCACGACATGTCTATTTTTATCTATTTAGAATTTTCATTGCAATGGCAAATAGATTTAAAACCTTTCACCATTTGTCACTATCAAAGGACGGAAAATTTCTTTCCTTCTTTTCTTCCTTTTATTTTGCTTCCCAAATGGTGTTCACCATGAAGACATACACATAATGCAAGCTATTCAATTAACCTGAAAAAATCGAATCATCCTTGATAATCATTTAAAGATATAGCTGTTTCGCTCGGAAATATAAAACATCTGGATAGTTCTTGCACACCTTTGTCCAGCAAAAAAGAAAGCAATTTGTTCGAACACAAATAAAATTAAATAAAATGCTTAAACGTAGTAAATTGTCTTTGGTGTTGGCTTGTTTATTTGCAAATCAATATGCCGAAGGTTTTTCCGAGAGAAATATAGTTTCTTATACTCATAAGATAAGTGTATATATATATATATATATATATATATATAATATAATCGACTCTCGCGTCGAATTCGACGTATGAGGGTCAAGCAGATCAGTTTCAGGAAACCGACAGCCCGACAACAGCACATGAGATTTGATTATAGTGGTGAAGGCCTTGTGCAGGACCATCCACACTTTTTGAAGGGCCGAATACAGAGACCTGGTGCACGCGCCACAAGGTCCCCAAACGGTTCCGCAGGTTTTGAATTCAGAGTTGTCCTTCTCCTAGACCAGTTGCCATCCAAGGCTATAGAACCCAGTCTGTCCTGCTATTAACCCATAGCTGGAGGGAGAAGAACTGGCTCTGCGATTCAAAAATCCAAGCCGATATCCATTACCCCATATATATATATATATATATATATATATATATATATATATATATATATATAAATATATATATCTGAACAATATATTTGAAGAATGATGACAATCAGAAGTCTAAGAATGTGACACCAAATCCGAATCAGTTGAATAGTAAAATCGCCTCCAAAATATTTTATAGTAACAACAGGAAATTTTGTTATAAACATTTTTAAGATTGTTTATGATGGAATTACTACAGGTTTCCACAGATGAAAAGAAATTGAAGGCAACAGAATATGTGGTTCTGTTTAGAAGTTTCGATGCTGAATGAATTTTAGGAGCGAGAAAAACGAGAAAGAGTTATTTAAAAAAATATTAAAAGAAAGAACAGTTTGCCCTCAGAATCAGAAATATATATATTTCGACAGGAAAAAAAAATGAGTTTTAATCATTTGGAAAATATAAACCAAGGCAAATGACAAAGGACAAGAGAGATTTGTTATTCATTAAAAAAACAGCTACCTATCTGACCAGCTTGTCTGAACGGATAGCTTTCAATTTTTATAAACGAAGAAAAGAGGGAAAGGATGTTAAATGGAGAGCCATGAAAGGAGTATATATACAGAAAAGAAATATATATAAAAGTGCTTTAATATCCGGGGTTTTAGGACTAATGCTAAGTATGGATATCGAGTTCAAACACATCGACAGACGTTCCCTTTATGTTTGAATCCAATCTTCTGGCCATCTAAAAATTGCGTCAAATCCTGAAACAGACTGTTGCTATTCAATGTTGATAAAATATCACATAAAATGTAAAAATATCTACTACAAATACTAGAAACATTAAGTATAAAAACAAACGACCCAACTTCAATAATAGTAAATACATTAAAAAAAAAAATGATGCACACCAGAACTACCAGACGCGATGCTGAAAGACCGATATGACACGCGAAGATGCGATATTTGAAAAACGAGGAAAGTGACATAGCGCAAAATAATGATAATGATTTATGAAAGCTGAAATTCATATTTAGATACGTATAGGAAAATTCTCCGAAATATAAGAAAAATGAATAAAAATCCTTAACTTGACAATGAACTTTCGTTGTTTTCCAACGGAACTGTGTGTGCCAACCCGTCATTGTTAAACTACTAAATAGTAAGCTATAAATAAATGACTTGATCGCCACCTTCCCATTCTCACAGCTGTTTCTTAAACAAGATATTTCCAAAAAGGCTTTGTGTTTCTTAACTATATAACACAAACCTTTCAAGCGTTGACGTATCTGGGTAAAATAACCTCTCGTTTGCTTTCATTTTTTTTTGATTTTTAATAATCTTTGGTTTTTCTCTTTTGCAATTTTTCGTTTCCTTACTTTTTTCTTTCTGTTTCTTCAAATATATTTCTTCTTTGACATTTTTTTTATTTCTCTTTTGCACGATTTCCTTTCGTTTTTTTTGTTTTTTTTTTTCTCTATACTGTTTGATTTCTTCTAATTTCATCTCTCTGTTTTCAGTTTGGAATTTTTACTTTAACATGTCGTGTGATATGTCTAATTTTTCTTCAATCATTTTTTTAAATTTAAATTCACTTTGACGTTTTAGATTTCTTCTGATTTCGTTTTCTACTCCGTTCCGGCCTGTGTATTTCGTTCCTTTTCATTCTTGTTTTTAGTTTTACACATTTTTCCTTGATCATCTTATTTGTTACTTTTTCTTCGCTCTCGTTTTTGGATTTTTTATCTTTTTTTTTTAAAACTCCGAAGTTTTGGTTTTCAATTTTAGTTTTTTCCTTTTTCTTTCTCTTTCCTTTTTCTTTCTCTTTCCTTCTTCTTTCTCTTTCCTTCTTCTTTCTCTTTCCTTCTTCTTTCTCTTTCCTTTTCCTTTCCTTTTTGTTTTTCCTTTCCTTTTTGTTTTTCCTTTCCTTTTTGTTTTTCGGTTCCTTTCCCTTTACTTTCCTTTTCTTTCTCATTTCCTTTTTCTTTTCGTTTTATTTCCTTTTTGTTTTTCTGTTCCTTTTCGATTTTCGGTTCCTTTTCCTTTTTCTTTCTTTTTCCTTTTCGATTTTCGGTTCCTTTTGCTTTACTTTCCTTTTCTTTCTTATTTCCTTTTTCTTTTCTTTCCTTTTCCTTTTTTTTTTCGTTTTATTTCCTTTTCGTTTCCTTTTGCTTTACTTTCCTTTTCCTTTTCTACTTTGTTTTTCCTCTGGTTCCTCCCCCTTTTATCTTAATTTATTCCTTTTTTAAAATTTATATTACCTCATTATTTCAACTCAATTATCTTTGTTAAATTTCAATCCAAATATGTCTTTTTTTTTTAAATTTACATCATTTTTTTTTCATTCAACTCATTAATACTAATCTGAGTTCGGTACAGAGACGAAAAGGGTTTTGGTGTTAAGGGGAGAGGAATACAAGATTGGATTGTATTGTGCCAATCTTTCACATAGCAATTTCATGCTTGCTTTAAAATTATTAACCGATATTACGACTTTTTCATTCTGGTTCGATCAACGGACGCGTCGATTTAAAATAAAACAAAAAATTATCACAAGTGTAAACGTTTGATATCAAGTTCGTTCTATGATGTCTCCAGTATTGTTTAAAGGAAGCTTTCCAAAGATTTTACAACTAAAAGAATAATAAAGAATTGCAAGAAAATTAAAAGGAAATCAAGATTAGATTTTGGTAGGCTGTTCTGCTGAGTTCAATTCCTGGGTCGGGCAGTGTATACTTGGATTAAGTAGAATCGAGGCGAATAAAAGCTGAGCAGTATTACAAAAGAACAAGACAAAATATCATATCGTTATCTTTCTTTCTTAGTAGATTAAATAAAAGGGTTCAGTTCGAAATCCTCTGTAGGTTACCCAGATCGACATAGAACTGATGAAGGCAGGAGGATACAACAATCGAAACGTTGGTATAACAACAAAGATGAAGATTATAGTCCGCGTCTGAATAATATAAATATTGATGACTCCACATCGACAAAATTAAGACTATTATTTTTTTTTTTTTTTTTTTTTTACGTTTTAATTTGTACAGTTTCGTGAAACTGAATTTATATTTATTTAAACGTCCACATTTTTTTTTAACAAATTCCCGTGTAGGTGCTTTCCTGAAGAGTATAATCTTAACCTTTTCAGTTCAAGTGTAGGTAGGTACATTTCTTCCGTATCATTATGATGTCTTTTATTCATGTCATTCATAATTTTCATATAAACACACACACACACACACACACATATATATATATATATATATATATATATATACACACACACATTTTTACTACTTTACTTAAAAATCGAAAACTGAAAAGGATAAATAAAAATAAACAAAGTAATAATAAAAAAGACAAGTAAAATAAATTAAACCAAGCAAATAAACAAATTAACAAACCACTCCCGTTAGAATAGACGAAATAGAATAAATAAAATAAAAAATAATACAAAAACAAGTAAAAATAATCAACCCAAATAAATAAATAAAGTAAATAATAATAAACAAATTACCAAACCAATCCCGCCAAAATAACCGTTAGAATAAACTATAACAATTTAAATAAACAAATCACTCCTGCCAAAATAGCCTCCAGAATGAACTACCGACAATGCACCACTGACCCGTATATATAAATAGTCGAGAAAAAAAACAACACACGCAGCTTGACGATTGCGTCTAGCATGAAACAGCCTATCGCCTCTGAGTGTTGACCACTTTCACTTATATATATATATATATATATATATATATATATATATATATATATATATATATATATATATATATATGTATGCATTCTAATAGAAAATCTTATAAATATAAGAAACTGTACTCGCTAGGAAAACCTTCAGTATATTGATTTGCAAATAAACATGCCAACACCAAAGGGAAAAAGAAAGAACCAAGAACATGTACGTTAACAGAAAATAATCGTCCAGCATACGAGTTCAAGACCCAAAGTCCTTTGATGCGAGGACCCAAAACAACTAAATAAAGTGCTCAATACAATTTTTAGAGCAGACCTAGTTTAAAACCTAGAGAGCCAGTATGTGTGTGTATCTTTACTATAAACATATAGCTGTTTAAAAAAATATATATGTTTTTATGTCTGTGTATAAGAGAGAGAGAGAGAGAGAGGAGATTTGGTAAGTTGATGCTGGTCTAATTGGTTGTCTGTTTTGTTTAGAGGCATATCAACATATATGGATTATTTGATGGCGAAATTAAATATAAAAATTCAAACTATACTTAATTAAAAAAAGAATGGAATTATTTAATGATTAAATTATAATTAATTGACAACTTTTATTCATTTAAAGCCTTTTTTCTTTTTTAATAATAGCAATTGTTTGTTTGTTTATTTTTTTGGTTTTTTTAATTTTAATGTTCGTCATAAACCCAATAATATTTGATGTACTTTACATAGAGTTAAATATTGAAAAGTATAAAATAATAGTCTTACTTCTCGGATGATCGTCAGTCTCTATAATAATGATGGACGTTCTTGCGTGCTTCTATTGTGAGCGAATTTTAATACAGATGTCTAACCGTACTTAACGAAAGCATTTGCGCCGATTTCTACTGTTGGCGTCCAACAATTCGTGTTCTGGCAATGCTGAAAGAAAAGGTTTCTTTCAAAAATTGACTTGTTACGCCGACAGCCGTTTGTGTGTGAGTCGTAATTGTGAGATCAATCTTTTATGTTTCTCTCGTCTGAAATATTGTAAGCATTCACAGGAGCCAAGAATGACATCAATATATTTTCTGTCATATAAAGAGTCATGTAGGTGACCATCTATCTATCTATTTATATATCTATCTATCTATCTATCTTTGTTACCTTTCTTTCTTTCTTTTTCTTTCTATTCTATCTATCTATCTATCTATCTTATCTATCTATCTCAGTCTGTTATATCTGTTAAATCTATCTATCTTTCTCAGTCTCGTTATATCTATCTATTTTATCTATCTATCTATCTATCTATCTATCTATCTATCTATCTATCTATTTTATTTCCTTTCTTTCTATCTATCTATGTTTCTCAGTCTCGTTATATCTATCTCATCTATCTATCTCAGATCTATTTATATCTATCTATCTATCTATCTATCGATCTATTATCTATCTATCTATCTATCTATTCATCTAAATGTTATCGTTATCTCTCTTTATCTATCTATCATTTCTCAGTTTTGTTATATCTATAAAAGAATCTATCTATCTATCTATTATCTATTGTAGTATGTTCCTTTTCTTGATATCTATCTATCTATCTATCTATCTCAGACTTTTAATCATTCTATCTATCTATCTATCTATCTAAATTCTATCTATTTATCTATCTCAGATATTTATATATATCTATCTATATATCTATCTCAGTCTCGTTATCTCTATCTATCTATGTTCATTTTCTTTCTATCTATCTTTCTCAGTCTAAATATATCTATCTATCTATTTATCTATCTATCTATCTATCTATATATATATATATATATATATATATATATATCTATTATAGTATGTTCATTTTCTGCATATCTATCTATCTATCTATCTATCTATATATATATATATATATATATATATATATATATATATATATATATATATATATATATATATCTATCTATCTATATCAATTTGTTCATTATCTTATGACATTCCACTGTAGAAATATTGGTATCTTCAAACAATCTTTTTAGCATAGATATTTCACTGTTCCACTTAGTGCATGATCTATATGTGGGTTCTAAGTGAGGAAAATGATGTTCCTCAATCGTTTTAATGAATAAATTCCATCGATTTTAAAAAAATAGAAGCATCAGAAGTTGTTTGAAACTTCTATGAACGGAACGAGTAATCAGATATTCTTACAAGAAAATAAGCAGAATGAGGACTTATACTCAAAAACCAGGAAGATACAGCTGAAATTCCATCGTTATGTATAATGAGCGGAAAACTTTTACTGTGCATGGATGCCGGACATATAGGAGAAGGCGGAGATCAGTTTTGATGGCTGATTTTTGTTGGACATTGAAGAGAGACACCTCTGACGCTGATCATTTTAAAAGGTTCAAAGAAACGGAATTTCAAGCCCTGAATTTTGAACAATGATGACGTAACATTTAATTTATATGTGATTACATTTATTAACTACAATGAATCATTCATTCATTTGCTTACGGAACATATCAAAAGTTAAGAAGGTTCATTCATATTCTAACTGAGAAAACCAAGGTAAATTATGGAAGATGCTTTTTAAAAATGTATTTTACCTATTTTTTGTTTTATTAGGAATTTGTAGGCCTAATAAACAAATTCAATAAATACGGTTATTTTGTATTTTATATTTTCTTATGTTTATATATAAAACAACCTCAGGTCCGTTGTTAACTCAGGAAAATTTGCTTGTTAATTTTAATTAAACGTCTCTACATTAAACATCTGAGAGACTCCACGTTCCTCAAATTATGGTTGATGGTAAACTCCAGGAAATCTTCTCAGTGTTACGTTCTCTGCTGATGTAAATTGGAAAGACTATACTGAATCCATTGATAAGTCAGCTGCTAAAAATCGGTTCACTGTGTCTGGAGATAATTTTTCTTAGATATCTAAAATGTCTACCATCCATCCATGTTTAGAATATCGTTGTCACATATGTTCAGGTGCCCTAATATTTACCTTGATCTCCTTGAAAAAAATCCAAAGAAGAATCCGCAATATTATTGGTCGACATATGGTGCCTCGGTTTCAGATTTCAGTTTTCCCAATGCATATTTTCTATGAATAAATAAATCTTTTTGATAATTGTTTTGTACTTCAAAGTTTTTTTTTGTTGTTTTTTGTTTTCTTTAATTTAAGCGCAGTATTTAAACCGGTGTAATGATCTGCTCAATTTAGAGTTGATCGGGCTAGTTGTAACTGTAAATTATATGTTGTTTCTTTTCTCACACTAATCATTTGAGGAAATCCTTTCCGGCTCCATGATTGCCAGCCAAAAATCTTCAAAATTTAAATTCAATGGCGAACTGTCTGAACCGTCCTCCTGGAAGTCTTTTTTTTCTTTCTGTTCATCATTATAGTTTCCGTTGAAATTCCTCAACGCCATATAACCTCCTGTTTTTTTTATGACATTACCTTAGCATTGGGTGTTATTAGTGCAAAAGAAAAAAAAAAACGTCATATTTATTTATTTACTCATTTTTTTATATTAATATTATGATTAATTAAAATTGTATTTTAATTACCTTTTAAATTATATTAAATAACAGAAAATTTTGAATTAACCTTTTTCTTTTAATTTTCATCCTGATTATGAGGATAAATTTACCTCCGACAGCAAGGCCTTAAATTGGATGTTTTTGAAAAGTGTGGAACCACCTCTTAATTGCTGTTGTTCTTAGGTATTTAAATAATCCGTGGTGTTAGCACCTGTTTGGGTTCAGCTATGGGCAAATAGTTAACACCCAGACTGGGTTCAAAACACTACGAAAGTATAAAAATATATTTCTATTGTAAAAATACCATCAATACATCTTCATAGTAAAAAAAAAAAAAAAAAATTGCCCACAATACATTTTTGAAAAAATAAAAAACAAATTAACAACATTACATTTTTTGTAAAGAAATTAAAAGATTAACGCTCCCAAGAAAATTACATTTCAGCTTTAAATAACACATAAAAATTTGACGTTGCCGCTAAACAAACAGACAACATTCTTTTAATTTAAAAAGAAAAGATAGTTTATATATGTTTTTATAATGAGGTACATTTCTTTTAGTTTTCTTTCTGTTTTATAAATATATCAATAAGAAAACCGATTAAAAGCGGAAATGACGTAGTTAAACGGAAATATATTGAGAATGCTATATCGATTTATATATGTTAATATACACCTTGGACATTTAAAATATTTACTTTCTTAAAAAAATTCAATAGTATTTTCCCTCTTTAGCAAAATATACATGGCCATGATATTTTTCTAAAATGAAAGAAAATATATAAATCAAAACCTTCAGTGGGCAACACAAAATATTTTTTAAGATGTCAGTACTTCCTAATTAATTAAAACATTTTTTCACCTCTGAATCCGAAAATGACGACCGTTTCTCTCGACAAAGTCAGGTTTTCGGATTAATAAAGATCTGATATTCTGACTGAATATTAGTACATTTTGTTGCATTATCGATTGAATTTTATTAATATTTCTTATAGCAAATAGTTTTTAAGAGAAAAAGGATTTCTAACAACAATTTATAATTATATATTAGAAAGATCAATTACAATGACCCAAAATAGTATACATTTTCGTCTCTGATACTACCTGGATTTACTAAAAACAAAATAATTTCCATGCCTGAGGATGACTGAATCGACAGTTGAAAGAACTTGCAGATTAAAAAAACCTTATACAGTTATTAGTTAATAAAAACAAAGGATCATAACATTCATCGATTTTAATATTGAGAACTATAGGTTAATGCAACTTTCAAATTTTGTTTGCGAATATATTTACCATTTTATATCGTTAACATTACTAATCTACTTTTTTGTATGAATGATTCATTAAATAATATAAATTGAACTGCACCACATATTTGATTTAAAAGAACTGATCCGACGTGCAAATTTTCGGAATAACAACTGAGACATTACTCTACTTATTGAACAATTTAGTTCATGCCACATTGACTGATAAACTCCTACAACAAAAAAAAATTCTCAAATTACCATATTAGGTATAAACGCTCTTAAACTTTCAAAAAAATTCAACCTTAGCGTTGCGACTCCACGCTCCAAAAGATTTTATTCGTTAACAATGGCACATTTCTAAAAATAAAAAAAAAAAACATATTTCGATTCGCATTTAATTTTTCGTCTCTGATGCTACCTGGAATTTTAATAAAAAAAAAAATAATTTCCATGCCTGAGGATGACTGAATGTACAGTTGAAAGTACTTGAATGTACTTTATTAAAAAAAGACCTTATACAGCTTATAATTATTAAAAACAAGGATCATAACATTCATCGAGTGATTTGTAGGTTAATGCAACTTTAATTTTTTGTTTGCGAAAGGATTTCATTTTTTTCGTTCGAAAATAAATTTTTATATCATTAACTTTACTAATCTACTTTTTTGTATGAATGATTCATTGTAATATATATATATAAGATAGAGGTTAAAAATATTTTATATAAATATATATTATATAAATAAATGCCAAAAAATGTCATTTTCTGAAAGAAATTTGACATTAATATCATCAAATTGCATTTGTAGGTTAACTGCGTTGTATTAGACAAATTTTAAGCGTCTGAATATTTTAGATTCAAAATGAGTTTACCATTCACTTTGAATAATGCAATCAAATCTTTTCAAATGATCAGCTATTTTTTAGATTATTGATAAAGTACAAAGAAGAATCTGCAATATTATCGGTCTTGACCTGGCATTTTGGTTTTCCTAAAGTTTAAGAATCGCATTTTAGCGTCATTTTTCTATAAATATTTTTATCGCCATATTTTTTTTAATTCATTTAAAAATTTTAAGCGCGTAAAATTTACGGATTTAAGCGTACCATCATATTGGCGGCAAGGTCTTATTATTTTACAGTCGAAATGGTGAGATATAATCAGAAGTTCTATGCAAACAGTTTCCTCTCACGCTTGTAGAACATTCTTCCGACTTCTTGCTTTTCAATCACCTTTGATTTTCAAAAATTTAAATGCAATGTCAATGATTATCTTCAGTATTATTAATTCATCTTCTTATATTGTCCTTTCACCTTAATAATGTCTTCTTTGTCTCATATTCTCTCACACTCAGTAATCTCCTTTGTTTTACTGGTTTTAGTGCCTTGCTTGGGGTGAAATGGTTATGATAAAATGAAAGATCTCTAAACGGTCGTCTGAGATGATATATTGGAGCGATTTTAGCGTGGATGATTTTTCTCTCCATACCACGTCCGGATAACCGATTTCACAGACTTTCCACAGAATTTTTTTCTAGTTTTATTTTTCTAGTATTTCGTTATTTGAAGCTTAATAACGAAATCTATTTTGGCTTTCTTTTCAGCTACTAATTGCTATTATGCTGTCACTGTGCATGACCAGTGATGCTGAAAATGAACTATGACTCTTATAATAATGTTATTGCAGAACAGACATTTCTTAGTCACCCCTTTTGCCTCCTTTGACCCTAGTATTAGACTTTATATCCGACTACTTTTCAGGATTATTTATATCCAGTAGTTTTGTATTTCATAATCTATGAGAGAGTTTAATAATCTCGACATTACAAATTCTAAGGAATTGTTCAACTGTCCTTACAACAAATTGATATCTAAGTTTCGATCTATTACCTGACGTAGAATGGTATTTCGGCTAGTTATTGAATAATTTAAATACTCTATTTCAGCGGACACACACACACATTTTTTAAATCCCCAAAATGAATATAACTTTGCAAGATTTATTGCAAAAGATATATGAAAAATAAAAAAAATATTTGAATACATCGGAACACTATCATATTGGCACCATTGGTTGCAAGAAACACATTTAGATAATTCTCAATTTCTGTTTTCTGCAAGACAGTTCCTGTTTCCTTAAACTTTTTTGTGCCAGATATGGATGCTGACACAAATTGCTGTCTCTGTGTGCGTTTTTATACTTTGTACTGTAATTCCGCTGGATCTTAATGACCCATTTGGTCTCGATGAACCAGAATACACACTAGACTTTGTCTTGCGTCGTTGGCATTTTCATTAAGTCTGAGATTAATAATAACCACTTCAAACATCTATCTGAAAACTGGAAATACAAACGAAAGTGAATTAAAACACACACACACACACATACACACATATATATATATATATATAAATTAAATTTTTAATGTTTTTAACATGCAAAGAAGTTGTGCAGATAATTTTAGAACACCTTTATATATAAATATATGTGAAAAGTGTGTGTGTATATATATATATATATATCATTATTTATTTAAAATATGATTCCAACTCGCGACATAAGAGGTCTCATGTTTCAAAACAAGAGCCGAAAACTTCAATATAATTATTTGAATTAAATTGAGTTAAAGTGAGGATGTTCCATCTTCAAGGAAATTTTTGGGGAATAACGTATTTTTGAAATTTAAAAGTTTTAATAATTGAAATCATATTTTAAATAAATAATTATATTTATGCTTTACTTTTGTATCGAGCACTATTTTTTAAAAAATAATAAATAAAATACTAAATTTTTGGATAATTTACCTAACCAGTTCCTTCCTATTTTCTATATATTTAATATATATATATATATATATATATATATATAAATATATTATGAATTTACTTATTAGAAAGCGCTCAATATCAGAGATAGAGCTAACATATGGACATGCATGTATGTTTGCGTTAGCACGGTGACATCACGACGACGATTTTTAAATCCCATGATAACACCAATACACGCAATCTGCATAAAACCAAATTTTTAAAAGATTAATCAGTTTGTCTGACGATCGCAAAAGCGTGAAACCCAAGGTCACAAACTCATATCAATCCAACCGAATATATATATATATATATTTAGTTTTAAGGTGTGCTCTATTTATGGGATAAAATGATCAATATCAGAGATGTATGTAAATATAGGTATAAAAGTGAATATAAATATAAAAGTTGAACATTGAAGTCCTTCAATAATAGAACATGCCGGGTTCTATAGCCTTGATGGCAAACTGGTCTGTGCAGAATGAAATGGCAACGTAGACGGGAAAAAATGCTGAAGTCATTTTATCGAAAGATACATGAAAATCAAAGCGTGTATCACGAGGAAATGGCACATATATGAGATAATAATGATTTAATGATACAAGTTTTACTATTCTATATTTGAGGTGTGGATATGGCATATATAGTGAATATATTGAACCCAACTAGAAATAAAATGGGATCCAATTAGAGCCTATATTAATATATATATATATATATATATATATATATATATATATATATAGAATGTTCATAAACGTTCACGCTTACATAACCTGGTATTAATAAAGCGGTCACCCATACAACAATGATCGATGTTGCTTAACTTCGATGATAATACAAGAACCGGTGTTTAAACGTGTATGGCCATAAGCCGTTAAGAGCAGTTTGTAAGGATATATGAGAAAGATAACGGTTGACCCTATATTTGAATGAGATAAAATTGTAGTGGTCACGGAAGCATCTACTTGGGAGTCACTATGTACCTTTTTTTCTTTTTAATGTTTTATTATTATTAATTTTAATCATTTCTAATCGTATCTCTTCCATTCTAGGTCCACTAAATAATTTAGTATATCAAAACAAGTTTTATTAAATTTCAACATTATTTTGACTGAATAGTAAAATAATGTAAACGTTTTATAATCGTCTATATTTACTTCTGATATCATCTTGGGACTCCTCTCTCAAACAGTAGATTTTTATATTTTGTCTTTATTCTTAATCGGATATTTATCTTGGTACATATTTCATTCTGAATCATAACCAGGTCAGTGTTGTATTACAAATTTTAAGATTATATTCTTATTTTTTAATAAGAATTTAATCTTCCATAATAAGAAATATTTAATTCTGGGGTCATCAGGGTCTAATATATCAATGTTTATGAGTCAGTTTATTACCGGTAACCATATTTATATGATACAGTATGCAAATTGAAATTTATATTAAAAATAACTTAAATGCGGTGGTAAGTATTTTTTTTATATAGGGATGATCATAACAAATCAAGGGTGCTATTTGATTTTCCATTTTGAATAAGAAATTATATTGGGGGTGAACGATAAAAAAGGGAGAAAAACTGCCAAACGCCACAAGGGGTAAGATGGAAAGCCATGAAATCATTCTAATTTATTTGATGAAACCGTTTTTTACTTTTTTCTTTTTAAATTCTAATGAAATTTTTTTTTTTTTTCCATGCCTTTCATTATCTTTTGATCTTCAAAAATTTAAATGAAATATCAATGGTTTATCTATTGTCTTCTTGATTACTCAGAAATATCAAAAAATTTATTATAAGAAAAAGAGGTCATGAATTAAATTATGTCAGATTAACGGAATTAACTTATATCTGATATAGAAATGAATTGCATGTTAAATTATTTTTCAGTTTTCAACCTCACCAAGAAAGGCATTATCTGATTTTTGTAAACTAGTTAAGGATGGCTGACTATATATATATATAATTATTTATTTAAAAAAATTATAACATAAACATGTTATAAAATTATATACTTGGATATATATATAAATAAAAAAAAGAATAGTAAGATATATAATCTTTTGTTCTTATAGATATTTTTTATTTTACAAAATAGTTTAATATATATATATAAATTTATTTAGCATTAATATTATAAATTAATTGATTTAAAATAATTTTTTTTTTCCATAACAGTTCTAACCATGTTTCAAAAATTTAAAATATTTGAATTTAATAATTAATTAATTAAATTAGACATTAGTTCCATTTCATCCTTAAGCGAATTTTGGATCACCTGTTTTTAAAATTATTTTTTTTCTATTTGTATATTTAAAGATTTTTTTTTTGAGGTAGTTTGTTTAGGTTATGTTTCATTGAATAATATGGACACATTGTGCCTATTTATTTTTATACTGATCCTTTTCATTTGTCTAATCAGTTTCTTGATGGTAACATGAAATTCATAAAGGAATGCGACGTATTTATTTTTTTTTTTTTTTTTTTTTTTTTAGGAATTTAAGAATCTTTTGATCATTTCAAGATTTTAAAGGGGTAAAATGTTAAACCAAACCTATTGTAACTGCGATATAATCTGCACTCCGTTGTGATGATGATTTTTTTTTAAAACACACACGAACTCGCTCTGTTATAGTTATTCTACATTTATCCGTTGTAGATATGGATCATTTTTTTTTTTTTTTTTTGCAAAACAAGCGTTTCAATATATAGGAAATTGACTGGAAATTGGTAGAAATGCAAAATGCCATTAAATCTTTGTTATATTCACATTAATATGTTGTTGCTATATTCGTAATAAATGTAATATAAATATGCTGCCCAAATACACACGGACACACACATATATATATAGCGATTTTAAGATGTGGCACAAGGCCGAAAGTATGGGGCACCCAGTAAGGATTGAGCTCACTACTTATTCGTAATTGTGTTAGAGAGACAAAATTATAACTATTACACCGCCTATGTCTTCCCTTTAATTTTCTTTTTTTGCTTTGATTGGCACAAGGCCAAAAGTATCGTAACCCAGTGAGGATTAGAAAACTCAGTGAATTGTTTCTAGCCAGACACATTTCTTTAATCATTACACCAAAAAAATTTTTTTCTCACACACACACATATATATATATATGTGTCTTTGTACACTGATATGTATATATGTATTTATATGTATGGATGTGTGTATACGAGTGAATAAAATACTTATATTTATGTGTGTGTATATATATATATATATATATATATATTATATATAAGTTACGAAGAACTTTTAAACCGAATGGGTAATTCAAGGAGGATGAGATCCTGAGAGCTCAATGTGAATACAAGCTAATATTTAATGAAAAACAGACCATCTTTAAGGTAACATTACAATAATTTATTTCACCAAAATCCTTTTTAAATTTTCCGGATCATCAGGTAACACTTTCAACAATGAAATGAAAAGGAAAAATGGGATTAGAAATTGAAATAGTTTAATTTTTTGTAATTTAATTTTATATATATATATATATATATATATATATATATATTTACATTATTTTACATACTCTATAAATGAATTTAAAATAATTTGCTATATAAAATATATATATATATATATCTTTATTATAGCAATAAATTGAAAATAAAGAAAAATGACTTTTCCATTAGTTAAGAATGGAAAGAAATGTTAAAAATGTATCGGAGATTAAAATGTAAATTTTTGCTTTTTTTATTATTGAAAAGCATTACAAATGATTTCATTAACTACTCCTCATCAAATGTTTTAGCCCTAGAAATGAATTGAAAATCATGAAGAATGAATGCCTGTGCTCAGTAATTAAGGCAAACGCTGCTGACGCAATAAAAAAACATATATAGATTTTGGATTATATTTTAATTCAGCGCCATCAGTTAATCGAACCCGGATTAATTATGTTTTTACTCCAGATTTACACACAATGACATGCTGTTTTCTTTCATGTGAAATTTCATGAAAAAAGGGACCATGTGCTCATTGTTAAAATCAGTTTTTGACTCTCTCTCTCTTTCTCTCTCTCTTTTGAATGGAAATGAGAAGTGCTGTCTGGTGAATGAAACTACAAATACAAATAGTTCTTTAAAAAATAAAGTAAATTTTCCTGTAGAAATCTTAAAAAACTGACATTGTTGAGAAGCCGCTCATATTTGCCAGTTGAAAAAGCGACTTAATAATTCATTAAAATTAATATAGATCTGATCAGCATCTCTGGTAAACTTTAGCAGAGGTCCGAGTGCTGATATAGTTAAAATTCTTACGAAAAATAACTTTTTTTCTCGAATATATATATATATATATATATATATATATATATATATATATATATATATATATATATATATATATATATAATGAGGCTGGAGTAATGGATAGCGGCTTAGATTGAGGAATCGGAGAGCCGAGTTCGAATTCAGTTGAATCCATTACATTCACTTGTATACTAATACCCTTGGGAAAGGTGTGAATCCTTTTCTTCTCCCTCCAGCTATGGGTAAATAGACTGGGTTCTATAGCCTTGGATGACAACTGGTCTAGAAGGACAACTCTGAATTCTGCGGAGGGTCGTTTGGGGACCTTGTGGCACTTAGTGCACCAGGTCTCTGAATTCGGCCATTCAAAAAGTGTGGCTGGTCTTGCACGAAACCTTCACCACTATAATCAAATCTCATGTGCTGTTGTGGGGCTGTCGGTTTCCTAGGAACTGATCTGCTTGACCCTCATACGTCGAATTCGACGGGAGAGTCGACTATATATATATATCCAGACTAATAGGAGTATCCACTAAAGAGAACGTTTGAAATAATAAAAATACCAGTGTAAAAATAAACCAATTACTTCTTTAGAAAATCCATGTTTTATTTTTCTGATTAGAAACTTAGCTGATATGGGCTTTTTCAAGAAAAAAAAATCTTTGTACGGAAGTGTGATTACTTTAAAATGGAAAATAAATCCATGTTGAACTGTGTCATTCTTCGTAGCCGAGCGGCAAAGCACACCAGATCAAACGGCCGTTTTTCCCATGAGAAGAAACACAGGTTCGATCCCTGACGGAAAGCACATTTTCTTTATGAGGATTTCTTGATAGAAATACGATAGGCGTATTTTAGTTCGGTCGAGCTGTAGCTCGGGCAATGATGAGTCTGTCACGCCGACCATCACAGTTCAACATCAAGGTCGAATGCTCATTCGGGTGGCATTCTCTGTCATAACATAGCTGGTCAATGTAGATGGTTGCTGGACTACCAACTCGACTGGTTAGTTGTCCAGAGCAGTAGATCACTCGCGAGTTCCTGCTATGCTTGCTATATTTAGAGTAAATATAAACTTGGAGCAACTATTTCCAATACGGGTATCCACGGTAATAACGTTTGAAGTTATATATATATAATTTTTTTGACAAAAAGTAGTATTTGCCAAGAAACGGCATAATTAGCAAAACGTGCTCAATACAATCTTCAGAAAATGAAAATATAGGGCAATTTATGACATATATGAAATGCGTATTTTCGCGAAAAACCCTCTGGGGTAATGTTGAAATTAAAACCCACGTTTAATGTAAGTGTTATCCATCTCACGGAATGCGCATTCATGAGTGCTCACTGTTCTGCTGAGTACACTGGAGCCGGAGAGGTCAAGGGGTGGGTTAGTAGAGCGAAGAAATGCAAGGAATACTATACACACAGCTTGATCCGACCTGTCAAATTACGACTTTGGCTCCTGTTCAGGTAAAAGAAGGTCACCGTCATGTTAGAGTAATTAACCTTATGTAAAGAAAAAAATGCAGATATTCCTTTTTTAAGAAGACAAGTTGGCGATAGTTTGTTGCGAGGGGAAAAAATGAATTGAAAAGTAAATTAAGCAAAGGGCAAGGAAAAGAGAAAAGGAAAATGTACAGTGGTGGGGGTAGAAAGAATAAAGGAAAGATAAAATAAAAGGGCGGAAAAGAAGAAAGTTTGAGGTAAGAAAGAAAGGAAGAAAAATAAAAAGTAAAAAAGAGGGAAGTTTGAAATGAGAAAGAAAGAAAAGGCGGGAAAGTTTGAAATATGAAAGAAAAGGCGGAAAGAGAAAAGTTTGAAATGAGAAAGAAAGAAAAGGAGAAAAGAGGAAAATTTGAGATAAGAAAGAAACAAGAAAGTTTCAGATATAAAAGCAGAAAAAGAACATTTTTAGAAAGAAGGTAATGGTGGAAGAAAAGAAAATAATGTGATAATCCCTTTTGCCCCGCAAAAATAAATCTATGGAAAAAGCAGCGTCATAGTTTAAAAAAAAAAAAAAAAGAAAAAACGAAGTAAAAGTAAATGGGTGGAAAAAGAAAGAAGTAAAGTAAACAAATAAAACAAAAGAAAGGGAAGAAATAAACGAAAGAAAAAAAAGAACTAAATCGAATAGAGAAAGAGAAAAAAGAAAACTAAAGATGGATCGGAGGTTGAATATTTTTTTTTCTTTTGCGATTATTGAAAATTTACATTTTTCAGAAAGTGATTCACATCTTTATTTAGACCTGGGTTAATTTTTCCGTTTTCTTTCATGTTTTTTTTTATCCGTATAAAGTATCCAATATTATATAATGCCAAGAAAGGTGAAAGTAACTGATTTTAGTTGCATCATTTTCTTTGGCAGATCTTCTTGTTTTTTTATCACTTTAATAATGAAAATCAAAATAAAAATAGAAATTTAAAAGAAATTCTTAAATTTAAAAGAATCTGATTGTTAGATCATCCACAGCTGCATTGCATTTTTTAATTTTCCAAAAAAATTTTCATGTTTTTATTTTTTTTTCACTTTTATATTATTAAGTATCATATATATATATAATAATAGAATATCTTTCAAGAAAGGTGAAATATTTAAGAATCTGATTGTTAGATCATCCACAGCTTCTTGCATCATTTAACTTTTCTTGGCAGATCTTCTTTTCATGTTTTTTTTTTATCACTTTTATTATGAAGTATCCCATATTGTGATAATAGAATATCTTTCAAGAAAGGTGAAATATTGTAAGAATCTGATTGTTAGATCATCCACAGCTTCTTGCATCATTTAACTTTTCTTGGCAGATCTTCTTTTCATGTTTTTTTTTATCACTTTTATTATTAAGTATCCCATATTGTGATAATAGAATATCTTCCAAGAAAGGTGAAATATTGTAAGAATCTGATTGTTAGATCATCCACAGCTTCTTGCATCATTTAACTTTTGTTTTGGCAGATCTTCTTTTCATGTTTTTTTTTTATCACTTTTTTTATTATTAAGTATCCTGCCATTGAAATATTGATAATAGAATATCTTCCAAGAAAGGTGATTTAATTTTAAGAATCTGATTGTTAGATCATCCACAGCTTCTTGCATCATTTAATATTTTTGATTGTGGCAGATCTTCTTTTTCATAACTTTTCTTGGCAGATCTTCTTTTTTTTTTATCACTTTTATTATGAAGTATCCCATATTAGATAATAGAAGATCTGCCAAGAAAGGTGAAATATTGTAAGAATCTGATTGTTAGATCATCCACAGCTTCTTGCATCATTTAACTTTTCGTGGCAGATCATCTTTTCATGTTTTTTTTTATCACTTTTATTATTAAGTATCCCATATTGTGATAATAGAATATCTTCCAAGAAAGGTGAAATATTGTAAGAATCTGATTGTTAGATCATCCACAGCTTCTTGCATCATTTAACTTTTCTTGGCAGATCTTCTTTCATGTTTTTTTTATCACTTTTATTATTAAGTATCCAATATTGTGATAATAGAATATCTTCCAAGAAAGGTGAAATATTGTAAGAATCTGATTGTTAGATCATCCACAGCTTCTTGCATCATTTAACTTTTTGGCAGATCTTCTTTTTCATGTTTTTTTTATCACTTTTATTATGAAGTATCCCATATTAGATAATAGAATATCTTCCAAGAAAGGTGAAATATTGTAAGAATCTGATTGTTAGATCATCCACAGCTTCTTGCATCATTTAACTTTTCTTGGCAGATCTTCTTTTCATGTTTTTTTTTTTTTTTATCATCTTTTATTATTAAGTATCCCATTTATTGTGATAATAGAATATCTTCCAAGAAAGGTGAAATATTGTAAGAATCTGATTGTTAGATCATCCACAGCTTCTTGCATCATTTAACTTTTCTTGGCAGATCTTCTTTCATGTTTTTTTTTATCACTTTTATTATTAAGTATCCCATATTGTGATAATAGAATATCTGCCAAGAAAGGTGAAATATTGTAAGAATCTGATTGTTAGATCATCCACAGCTTCTTGCATCATTTAACTTTTCTTGGCAGATCTTCTTTTTCATGTTTTTTTTTATCACTTTTATTATTAAGTATCCCATATTGTGATAATAGAATATCTTCCAAGAAAGGTGAAATATTGTAAGAATCTGATTGTTAGATCATCAGCTTCTTGCATCATTTAACTTTTCTTGGCAGATCTTCTTTCATGTTTTTTTTAACACTTTTATTATTAAGTATCCCATATTGTGATAATAGAATATCTTCCAAGAAAGGTGAAATATTGTAAGAATGATTGTTAGATCATTTTTTTGCATCATTTAACTTTTCTTGGCAGATCTTCTTTTCATGTTTTTTTTATCACTTTTATTATTAAGTATCCCATATTTAGATAAAGAATATCTTCCAAGAAAGGTGAAATATTGTAAGAATCTGATTGTTAGATCATCCACAGCTTCTTGCATCATTTAACTTTTCTTGGCAGATCTTCTTTTCATGTTTTTTTTTATCACTTTTTATTATTAAGTATCCAACATTGAGATAATAGAATATCTTCCAAGAAAGGTGAAATATTGTAAGAATCTGATTGTTAGATCATCATCTTGCATCATTTAACTTTTTCTTGGCAGATCTTCTTTTTCATGTTTTTTTTTATCACTTTTATTATTAAGTATCCCATATTAGATAATAGAGATCTGCCAAGAAAGGTGAAATATTGTAAGAATCTGATTGTTAGATCATCCACAGCTTCTTGCATCATTTAACTTTTCGTGGCAGATCTTCTTTTCATGTTTTTTTTTATCACTTTTATTATGAAGTATCCCATATTGTGATAATAGAAGATCTGCCAAGAAAGGTGAAATATTGTAAGAATCTGATTGTTAGATCATCCACAGCTTCTTGCATTTAACTTTTCTTTTTTAATCACTTTTTATTATTTCCTATATTGGCAGATCTTGATTGTTAGATCATCCACAGCTTCTTGCATCATTTAACTTTTCTTGGCAGATCTTCTTTCATGTTTTTTTTTATCACTTTTATTATTAAGTATCCCATATTGAGATAATTTGAAATATTTAAGAATCTGATTGTTAGATCATCCACAGCTTCTTGCATCATTTAACTTTTCGTGGCAGATCTTCTTTTCATGTTTTTTTTTTATCACTTTTATTATTAAGTATCCCATATTCTGATAAAGAAAGGAAAGGTGAAATATTGTAAGAATCTGATTGTTAGATCATCCACAGCTTCTTGCATCATTTAACTTTTCTTGGCAGATCTTCTTTCATGTTTTTTTTATCACTTTTTTTATCATATTTTAATAGAAGATTGCCAAGAAAGGTGAAATATTAAGTAGAATCTGATTGTTAGATCATAATTGCATCATTTAACTTTTCTTGGCAGATCTTCAAGAAAGGTATCCCATATTAGATAATAGAATTGTAAGAAAGGTGAAATATTGTAAGAATCTGATTGTTAGATCATCCACAGCTTCTTGCATCATTTAACTTTTCTTGGCAGATCTTCTTTTCATGTTTTTTTTATCACTTTTTTATGAAGTATATCACTGATTTATCTGCCAAGAAAGGTGAAATATTGTAAGAATCTGATTGTTAGATCATCCACAGCTTCTTGCATCATTTAACTTTTCTTGGCAGATCTTCTTTTCATTTTTTTTTATCACTTTTATTATTAAGTATCCCCATTGATAATAGAAGAATGCCAAGAAAGGTGAAATATTGTAAGTTGATTGTTAGATCATCCACAGCTTCTTGCATCATTTAACATTTTTTCTTGGCAGATCTTCTTTTCATGTTTTTTTTTTTTTTATCACTTTTATTATTAAGTATCCCATATTGAGATAATAGAATATCTTCCAAGAAAGGTGAAATATTGTAAGAATCTGATTGTTAGATCATCCACAGCTTCTTGCATCATTTAACTTTTCTTGGCAGATCTTCTTTTCATTTTTTTTATCACTTTTATTATTAAGTATCCCATATTGTGATAATAGAATATCTTCCAAGAAAGGTGAAATATTGTAAGAATCTGATTGTTAGATCATCCACAGCTTCTTGCATCATTTAACTTTTTGGCAGATCTTCTTTTCATTTTTTTTTTATCACTTTTATTATTAAGTATCCCACATTGTGATAATAGAATATCTGCCAAGAAAGGTGAAATATTGTAAGAATCTGATTGTTAGATCATCCACAGCTTCTTGCATCATTTAACTTTTCTTGGCAGATCTTCTTTTCATGTTTTTTTTTTATCACTTTTTTATTATTAAGTATCCCATATTGAGATAATAGAATATCTGCCAAGAAAGGTGAAATATTGTAAGAATCTGATTGTTAGATCATCCACAGCTTCTTGCATCATTTAACTTTTCTTGGCAGATCTTCTTTTCATGTTTTTTTTTTTCATGTTTTTTTTTGTTCACTTTTATTATTAAGTATCCCATATTTGAGATAATAGAATATCTTCCAAGAAAGGTGAAATATTGTAAGAATCTGATTGTTAGATCATCCACAGCTTCTTGCATCATTTAACTTTTCGTGGCAGATCTTCTTTTTCATGTTTTTTTTATCACTTTTATTATTAAGTATCCCATATTGTGAGATAATAGAATATCTTCCAAGAAAGGTGAAATATTGTAAGAATCTGATTGTTAGATCATCCACAGCTTCTTGCATCATTTAACTTTTCTTGGCAGATCTTCTTTTCATGTTTTTTTTTTATCACTTTTATTATTAAGTATCCCATATTGAGATAATAGAATATCTTCCAAGAAAGGTGAAATATTGAATCTGATTGTTAGAAGAATCATGATTGTTAGATCATCCACACTTTTATTCTTGCATCATTTAACTATTTCAAGAAAGGTGAAATATGGCAGATCTGATTTTTCATGCTTCTTTTTTTTTATCACTTTTATTATTAAGTATCCATATTATATTGAGATAATAGAATATCTGCCAAGAAAGTTTTTTATCTCTTTTATTTTAAGTATCCCATATTTGATAATAGAATATCTTCAAGAAATATTGTAAGAATCTGATTGTTAGATCATCCACAGCTTCTTGCATCATTTAACTTTTCTTGGCAGATCTTCTTTTTCATGTTTTTTTTTTATCACTTTTATTATTAGATAATAGAATATCTTGCCAAGAAAGGTGAAATATTGTAAGAATCTGATTGTTAGATCATCCACAGCTTCTTGCATCATTTAACTTTTCTTGGCAGATCTTCTTTCATGTTTTTTTTTATCACTTTTATTATGAAGTATCCCATATTTGAGATAATAGAATATCTGCCAAGAAAGGTGATTGTAAGAATCTGATTGTTAGATCATCCACAGCTTCTTGCATCATTTAACTTTTCTTGGCAGATCTTCTTTTCATGTTTTTTTTTATCACTTTTATTATTAAGTATCCCATATTTAGATAATAGAATATCTTCCAAGAAAGGTGAAATATTGTAAGAATCTGATTGTTAGATCATCCACAGCTTCTTGCATCATTTAACTTTTCTTGGCAGATCTTCTTTTCATGTTTTTTTTTTATCACTTTTATTATTAAGTATCCAATATTGAGATAATAGAATATCTTCCAAGAAAGGTGAAATATTGTAAGAATCTGATTGTTAGATCATCCACAGCTTCTTGCATCATTTAACTTTTCTTGGCAGATCTTTTTTTCATGTTTTTTTTTTATCACTTTTATTATTAAGTATCCCATATTGCAGATAATAGAATATCTTTTTCATGTTTTTTTTATCACAAGAAAGGTGAAATATTGTGAAAGAATCTGATTGTTAGATCATCCACAGCTTCTTGCATCATTTAACTTTTCTTGGCAGATCTTCTTTCATGTTTTTTTTTTATCACTTTTATTATTAAGTATCCCATATTGAGATAATAGAATATCTTCCAAGAAAGGTGAAATATTGTAAGAATCTGATTGTTAGATCATCCACAGCTTCTTGCATCATTTAACTTTTCTTGGCAGATCTTCTTTTCATGTTTTTTTTTTATCATTGAGATAATAGAATATCTTTGAAATATTATCTGATTGTTAGATCATCCACAGCTTCTTGCATCATTTAACTTTTTTGGCAGATCTTCTTTTCATGTTTTTTTTATCACTTTTATTATGAAGTATCCCATAGATAATAGAAGATCTGCCAAGAAAGGTGAAATATTGTAAGAATCTGATTGTTAGATCATCCACAGCTTCTTGCATCATTTAACTTTTTTGGCAGATTCTTTTCATGTTTTTTTTTGTTTTCATGTTTTTTTTTTCCCATATTTTTAGAATCTTCCAAGAAACTTTTATTATTAAGTATCCCATATTGCATGATTTAACTTTTAGAAGATCTTTTCAAGAAAGGTGAAATATTTAAGAATTGATTGTTAGATCATCCACAGCTTCTTGCATCATTTAACTTTTTTTGGCAGATCTTCTTTTCATGTTTTTTTATCACTTTTATTATTAAGTATCCCATATTAGATAATAGAAGATCTTCCAAGAAAGGTGAAATATTGTAAGAATCTGATTATATATATTTGGTTGGATAGATGTGAGTTTGTGACCTGGGTTTCACGCTTTAGCGATCGTCAGACAAACTGATTAATTTTTAAAAAATTTGGGTTTATGTAGATTGCGTGTATTGGTGTTATTGTGGAAGTGGTGGGGAAATTTCGTCGTTTTGTCATTCATCGTACTAACGCAAACATCGATGTATGCAGACACATATACATACTTGGTCGTCCGTCGGGGACTCATACATATATAAACATATGGGCAGTTTCGGATATGACATATGTATGTATACGGGTGGTGTTATATCTATACATACGCATTTGTATGTTGAAATTATAAACATTGAAGTGTGACGGAAATGTCTCGTGAATGTGTACATGAATGTATATATATATATATATATATATATATATATTTGTGTGTGTATGTATATATATGTACAGGGGTTTGCATGCATGATATAAAATAATTACATTTATATTTAATGCATATACAAATTTTATAAACATATTTATTTGTTATATTTATATTTACGAATATTTGTTTGTTTTAAAATGTGCACATACACACAACAACAAACATTTATTTTAAAATATTTATATATTTATTTTACATATGCACATATACAATCATAGGTACAAGAAAAAAATAAACATTAAAATCTTATATAAACATAGACCCCAACATCAATTCAATAAGAATAACAAATTGAATACATTAATTTATACAGGTGATTGTCATATTTAACGTTACAGATTCCAAGAATGAATCTTACAAAAGAGAAGTTGTTAATATTTTAAAACGATAAATATATATGCATTTAAATACGAGTTATTTAAAAGGATCTTCAGTAACTATTCCGAGTTTTATATTTAATTATAAATTTTATTTCCGGATACATAGCTCACACCGGTCTCGGAAGTTTTTAGGAATTCGAGGCTTCGATATGAACCACCATTCTAAATGCGGAAGGAGGCCTTTGTCAATTATATATTTTAGTAAAAATTTCATGTTATGAAAAGATTTTCAATAATTTATTTTTTGAAAGAAAAATATGTTTAAATAGGCGTAAAAAAATTTTCTACGGATATTCCAGTATAGTTCTTCAAGTTTAAATTTTCTTCGGGAAGATATGTTATATCATATTTACATTCTCAGACATAACATTTTTCCCCAGCAAAAATTCAGTTTTTCTTATTAATTTTAGGTGGTTATATATATAGTTTATATTTATATATATATATAAAAAACTATAGAAATAATATTATTTTGTTTTAACTATTGAAAATTTTATTCAATGGATCCACACTTTTAAAAATTTTTTCTATTAATTTGGGAAAAAACTGCCTATGTTAATGTTTTATTGCAGTAGGATTGGTTGAACCATATGGATTTCTTTCAATATGATTTTAGATTTATTGATATATAGTTTATAAGTATATATGATAATTCTTGCTTTTTTTACTATTTTTGATGGGCAAAAGATTATGATAAAATTTTAATAAAAAAATTATTGTTAGAAGATAACCTATTTATTTCTTTTAAAAACAGTTTTGGTGATATCAATTAAAATATTTTTCGATAGGGGGTTAGAATGCAACATTTAGATAATGGTAGATGGGAGTCTGATTCTTTTAATGGACTTCGTTTAAAGGTATAATTGAAAGGTTATAATGTCAGCCAAAGTTAATTTATTTTAGGTTAGATATGATTCTATCATAGAAAAATAAGAAATTAAAAACTTTAATAATCTTTTTATATAATCTAAAGGTTAGGGGACCATTGATATTAGGAACTATGATTAGACAATAATCTCTATAAAGCCCTACTTGTTTGGAGTTATTGATCCTACTTATGGTGTCCAATATATATATATATATATATATATATATATATATATATAATATTTAGTTTAAAATATCTAAACAGAGTCGAATGTCCCCATAGGAATATCGAAGTTTTCATTGCTCCTTTTAACCGAAGTGGAGTCATTGTACATTAGTAGAGATTTTCTAAATGTTAAAATAATTTCCAGTTGATCTTCAGTAATTTCAATATATTTTTTGCCAACTTTAGGCGGTTTATTAATAATTCTTCAGAAATTGATGAGTAGAAGTCGATCATGTCAAATTGAATAAAAGTAACGTTCGTTTTATTTGCGATATTCCAGAAGTATTTAATCATGTCTGAAGAGTCTTTCCAAAGATTGACAGAATACTTTTCTAGGACAGATAGTGTAATATTTTTCAGTATATATTTGGAAATTACTCCTAATTAGGATTTGGAAGGATGAATTAAGTTGCAATGTATATTGACAAAATTTGGCTAATGATAAGATATGAGTGGTACCCATTCTATCCGCAACTCTATATTTATTGGAAATTTTAATTCTGATTTTCTCCATTTAATATTGATAATATGGAATTAATTTTGTCTAGGGTAAGAACTATTTATTTTGCTTGTGATGAGTTGGTTATAGTCAGAAGGTTTAATTTTGTAAATATTTTTTTTAATTTTTTGGCTTTTTTTTAAAAAACTTTAGAATTTTTCTGATGACCGGATATCTTTTTAAAAAAAATTGGATTGAAAGTTTTTGGATGAATTTTGAAGAATGATATTCTTAATTTTGTTGATGTTATCAACCTTGAAAGGTTCTAGAAGTTTCAGATTATTTTTTATTTTGGGAGATATATAAAAAATTCTTTTCCTTACTTTGTTATATATATATATATATATATATATATATATATATATATATATATATCATATGTATGTATAAATTGTTTCTGATTTAGATGAGACATTTTTTACTTATGATAGCAATTCCAAAATGCACTGTATGGAACTTTTCTGCTAGTGTGACATCTTCAATTATCTATTTTTATTTGCTATTGGGCATCTTAAAAATTTAATAGGCAAAGACAAAATTTTATTAAAAAAAATAAATGATTCTTTTATTTTTCTCGTCACTTAGTTAAGCATCATTTTGTTTCCCCAATTCCTTCTCTCATCTTTCATAAATCATTAGGTTTCGACTATTATGTTTTTTACCTGGCATCCACCTCCTGCAGATGTCAGAATTGTTATCAGGTAATAAACCGAATGATATATTGATACTATTTTCAAAGGGGAGATTCCTTTAAAAAATAAGGGTATATATATGAACATTTTTTAATAAATCGAAAAAAAAGGTGATCTAGAATTATTGCCACTTAAATATAATGAACGAAATAGATTTTTTGCATTTTTAATATTTGGCATTTTTATCTTCCGAAAAGATTGACTAATTTTGGGAATGTATGTTCCGATTTGTATAAGTGCGTGTTAAGAATTTCACCATAGCTCATGGGACGGGCGGGATTCATACTTTGCTTAAGGCTATTTGTGTATAATTGAACATAACGAACCCAACCGAAAGTGGAATTCGGCTCTCCAATTAACAATTCCGAGGTATTATCCATTACGGGAGAATCTAAGTTAAAAAGCTGATATTCCGATGTGGTCAAAATATCAAAAAGTAATCGCCATATTTTGGCGTTGTTTAATTTTGGTGGCAGATGTTGCAACGGCGTATGGTCTGTTAAAATATTGTCCATCTTTGAATTTTCTGAAAGTGAATTCTTGGATCCGTAAAGCCAGTTTTTTTTTTTTTCTTGTTGTTATTTGGTCAATGATTTTAATTTATAATATTTTCGATTTATAATGGAGTACCCCAAAACAAAAACAAAACACTATAGTAAAAGTACCGGCAATACATTTTTATATAAAAATTGCCAACAATGCATATTTATAGCAAAATGACCAACATTATGCACATACCAAAAAATTGAAGCGAATACATCCAAATCCGTTTAACATACTTCGAAAAAACTAACATGAAGTCTTTCATGACATCAGTTTATATAATATCCTATAAAGAATTAAAAGAAATCAAACTAGGCAAGTCCGTGAATAAGACTTTTAAACGACATCAGCGTCCTATTAAGAAAATAAAACAGTGTCCAGCAAAATTTTGATCAGGAGGTTTGAGGAGCGTGAACCATCTCTTAATTGCTGCTGTTCCCAGGTTCACCCTGGCTTTGAAATGGGAACACCTGTTGGGTCCC